>JAVSBV010004678.1:0-12841 GCA_033117975.1 Parotocinclus spilosoma
GTCCCTGCAGCTGAAAAACACCCCCATAGCATGATTCTGCCACCACCATGTTTCACTGTTGGGATTGTATAGGGCAGGTGATGAGCAGTGCCTGGTTCTCTCCACACATACCGCTTAAAATTAACACCAAAAAGTTCAATCTTTTTCTTATCAGACTCATCAACTCTGTGCGGGTTTTATATGTCTTACATGTCATGACTTCTGTCGGGTCACTCTCCCATAAAGCCCCGACGGGTGGAGGGTTGCAGTGATAGTTGACTTTGTGGAAATTTCTCCCATCTCCCTACTGCATCTTCTTTACTTCTCTCACCAAGGCTCTTCTTCCACGATCAGACTGGCTGGACGACCAGGTCTAGGAAGAGTTCTGGTTGTCCCAAACCTCTTCCATTTAACGATTATGGAGGCCACTGTGCTCTTAGGAACTTTGAATGCTGCAGAATCTTTTTTTTGTAACCATGGCCAGATCTATGCCTTGCCACAATTCTGTCTCTGACCTCCTTGGACAGTTCCTTCAACCCCATGATTCTCATTTGCATTGACATGCACTGGGAGCTGTAAGGTTTTATATAGACAGGTGTGTGCCTTTCCTAATCAAGTACAAACAGTTTAATTAAACACATCTGGACTCCAATGAAGCAGTAGAACCATCTCAAGAAGAATAAGAAGAAATGGACAGCTAGTGAGTTAAATATGAGTGTCACAGCAAAGGGTCTGAATACTTATGACCATGTGCTATTTCATAAAAAAAAAAAAATTACAAACATTTCTACATGTCTGTTTTTTCTGTCAAAGTGGGATGCTGAGTGTACATTAATGACAAATAAAATGAACTTTTTTTATTTTAGCAAACGGTTGCAATGAAACAAAGAGTGATAAATTTAAAGGGGTCTGAATACTTTCCATACCCTCTGTATATCCTTGATTCCTTGAACTCCTTCTTGGTGAGGTTTTGTTTTGGTCAAAGCAGGAATTTACAAAAAAACGATACTGGTAATAACTGATAACAGTCTTACAAGGCACAACACAAATTGTTGTGGATTAAGGGCATCACTCAAAAGGCCAACAGTCAGTCACGGAACCTTGGGTTTTCTGGTCAGTAATAATGTACCATAACCACAGCACTACCACAGTCATTCAGTTAGCTCCAGATATTGGCAGATTATTATAGAATTGTTGTTATAAGGAAAAATATTATCCCTAATTAAAGTTAACTGAAGGATTATCCAGGATATTGTGTTCTCTGGGGATAGGTGCCAGATCCCCTTCAACCCCGACCAGGGAAAACAAACAAACAAAACAAATAAATAAATATGAGTTGACACAGTGGACAAATCTTGTCTTCAGCTCATACCACAGATTTTAGTGGGGTTTAGGTCAGGAGACATTTGCATTATTTATGACCTGGTCAGTCATGCAATTATCCAGTTAGCAATTTCTGTGGCAGCAGTACAGTGTATAAATTCCTGCTCACACAAATCAAGTGCTCCAGTTGATGTTTACACCAAACTTAAGAATGAGGGGAAGGTGACTTTGGTCATGGCAGGATTAAATTAATAAAAAGGAAATGGTTTTACAAATTTTGAAATAGCATTTTTGTGAAAACAAGTGTTTACACAGCATGGCGTGAAAAAATAGTGTGAAATTGTGGGTAATGATGCATGGTTACTGCTTTTTAAGATCAGAGAATGGACATATTTTTCAAACTTACAGCACATAAAATAAGGCGCAGTATTTGATGCCTTTATGTTGCGAACAGCTGAAGGGATGCCAGACTGGAAGTGTGAAACTGTGACGTAAGGAGGCATGTAGGGAAGGATAGTGTCGTCACATCAACATAAATATAGTAATGCCACCCTCCAATAGTGAAAAAATGAAAAGAAAGTAGTATAGGTATTGAAAACGTAACCTGAACAAAAGTGGCCTGTGAAAGCAGAAAGCCAACAAAGGTTTAAATGTGGAATTACTTGATTCTGTAAGTGCGTCATGATGTGGTTAGTGTTGTCACCTCACAGTTCCAGAGATCCTTTGTTTGATTGCCCAGAGTCTGCCTGTGTGGAGATGCATGTTCTCCCTATTGTTTGTATGGATTTCCTTTGGGTACGTTTCCAACATTCCAAAGCCATCTGTGGTTTGGTGTCCTGTGTTGGATTGTGTCCTGCCTCGTTCCCTGTGTTGAGTCTTTTCCAGGGATGTCCATGTACTTGTCAACAAGACAATGCAAAACCACATACTGCACACATTACCAAGGCATGGCTGTGGCAAAAGGGTACAGGTACTGGCTGGCCTGCCTGCAGTCCTGACCTGTCCCCAATATAGAATGCTTTTGTGTGTTGGTGGGTAGCACTGTGACGTCACAGAGAGAAGGTCTTGGGTTCGATGGTGGATTACTCTGGGTACTCCAGTTTCCTCCCTCTGTCCAAAGACATGCGTTTTAGGTTAACTGGTGTCTCAAAAGTGCCCATAATGTCTTTAAAGTTTATGTATAAATGTGTAAATGTATCTATGATGGACTGGCACCCCATCTAGGGTTGCTCCTCCCTTGTGCCATGTGCTCTGCTGCACTGTGCTGTGACCTTGATCAGTATTAAGAGGTTATAAATAAATAAAGGAATACATTTAAAATATGAATACAGGTGAATGTAAATACAGCATATGCAGTGCAAAACAGTATACAAACAGCTGTACAGACCTATTTGACAAATCTGCACGTGTTTTTATTGTGTTCAAAACATTTATCAGCTATTAAGTTTGTATAACTGTTATCATTAAGCTTACTGTTTCAGTAAGTTACTGTATCAGTTTCACTGTTACAATAGAATGTTTGTCAACAACATCAACAAAATCTTTTTGGCTAATAAATATAGAAATATCAAATTTGGGACTATGTGGCATGCTTAAGTGAATGTGATGCAATCTGTATAGCATAAGGAGATCCATACGGCAACTGAGGTAGTGTAAATACTGTGATATGAATCTCTTAATGGTTTTACATTTGCATTGATTCGTTTAGCAGATTATCTTTTCCACAGTGACAGACAAAAGTTATCGCAAAGGTAAAACATTTCCTGGGTTAGGTGAATATAACCCAGAATATAACCTAGAAAAGCAGTGTCACTTTATACATAAAAACCTCAAAGTAAATGGCGTGCCTATCAGGGAAGTCTACTTGAGTGAACAAAGATTAACTGTCACACCAACACCATCATTTATTCTGAACTCCACCAATCAGGGTCACTCCTGTTAAATGAAATCAAGTTGACTGAAGTTCTGTTTTATAACTGACATTTTAAGGACAGGCATTAATACACTTTGATCTTTTGCTCATCATGAAAACCAAGAAAATTAAAACTCACAGTCAAAGTGTTTAGTCTCTGTATAATTACTTCACCATCTGTCTGTAGTCCACTTACACAGAGTTATACAAGATTGCTTCCTCGCCACAGGGTGTAGCTCATTTGCCCATCCGCTTAAGCAGTCTTTTACTAGTTTAACCAGAGCGACCTAATGAACGACCTAATACTCTTAACGGGACAAAAATTCTTAATCTGGGTCAGAGAGAAGAACTCATTATGGTTCACTGGAAAATGAGATAAACCTACAAATCACCCTTTAATGACATCATGAGCCACAAGCAAACAGCCTAATGATGTGAACCATCAATGTTCAATACTGTGATACCTCGCTTCTTTCCTTTCAAACATTTTGCCCGTCAGTTATGAAGTCTCCTCCCCATGTCATTTAAGTACAAAGGTGCTTGAAAGTTTGTGTACCATTCTTTTATTAAGGAGTCTGGAGTCTATTATACACGGTCATTTATTTGTTAAAGAAAATGATCCAAGATATATGTGAGTGGTAAATGGATGTTTTAGTACTTTGAGTGATCCCCTAGTGCAGCACCAACTTGGAGGCATTTTAACTCTTCCTTACAGAACAGGTAATAGGTTTTCTCACATAAATTGCTCCCACAACATTTCCATTGGAATAAGGTCAGGACCTTGACTTGGCCACTGCAAAACATACATTTGTGTGCTTACAGTCATTGTCTTGCTGCATGACCCATGTTCTGCTGAGATTTAGTTGAGATTGCAGCTGATCATGTTTGGATTACACTACAGAAAACATTCAAACTTAAACCTGTTTTTCCACAAACTGATAGAAACTCCCTGTGTTTGTAATTTGTATTTACCTACTACTGGTGTATGTATGTTTTATTTTGTATGTCATATATTTATACTCCTCTTTGTGCATGTGGTGCTGGCCAGGCTGTACATAAAAATCTGTTCTTAATGATTTCTGGTTAAATGAAAGTTTGAATTAAAAACATCATGGACAGATGTCCTAATATATTCCTTTAGAATTTTCTGGCATAATTCACAATTCATTGTTCCATCAATAATGGCAAACCATCCTGGCTGAGATGCAGCAAAACAGGAACAAACCATGATAAAACCACTGTCATGTTTTAAAGGTGGCATAAGGCTCTTATAATGACACACAGTGTTTTTCCTTTCCCAGTCATAATGCAACTCATTCAAACCAAAAAATTCTATTTTGTTATGTGTCCTCAAAATCTTTATTCAGTAGGCTTCTGGGTTGTCCATGTGATCATTAGTAAACTGTGGTTGGACAGCAGTGTGCTTTGTGGAGAACAATTACTTTCTCCTCGCAACACTGACATGCACACCATTGTTCTTCAGTGTTCTTCTGATGATGCACTTATGGACATTAACAAATGTGAGAGAGGCATTTAGTTGCTTAGAAATGACCCTGGGTTCCTTAGTGACCTTGTGGATAATTGCACATTTTGCTTTTGGAGTGATCTTTATTGGCCAAACAACTCCTGAGAAATCCATTTTGTTAGTAACATAATGCACTAATTAAAACAGTTGTGCTCCTATAACTCACTGGCAAGCAGTGCTACTCTAAATCTGTGTGTGCCCCAGTATAACAAATAATCTAGAAATGCCCCTGCTCTAATTTCATCTTAGAATTGACTGTTAATATAAGTGGTTAAGATACTTTGCCACTCAGAGATATCTAACATTGAGACATTTGAATAAATAAATGATCCAGTACAATATATTTGTCTTGTTTGTATAGTTGGATCCTCATAATCTACTTAGTACTTTTTAAACTTGTGTAAAAATCTAATGATGTTTTAGATCATTTGTATGCCACAATCTAGAAATTTCTAGAAAGGTTTCACAAACTTTCAGTACCACTGTGCATAGGCCTAAGCAGTAAATGCATGTGTTTAGCAGGCGTGGCTTCCTTGTCTTATATTAATTAGATTAGACTTTATATCAATATAATATTTCTGAGCTGTAATGAATACACTAATTTTCAAAAACTAAAAATAAAAGCAAGACATTTTATATTGCTACAAAAGTCAACATGTAGCTACATCACAGGCAGATAGACACTGGGTCTTGCCATGAGAGAGTAAAAGTGCTTCCCCTACTGCTCTCAAAAAGGCTCTGAGAGGCTACTTTAAGGTAGTGAGAGACCATTGACTGCTAGACCTGAATCATGACACATTTAACTAAAGCTGGGCTTGTACATCCTTCACGACTATAGTCTGGTATCTCAGCTGCTCCCATACATACTTGATTAACAATAATTCTGGAGACCAGGCAATTGGCAATGGTGGAGACATTCAAGGGAAAATCATATGGGCTTTGCCTGATGAAAAAAAGCAGTTGGAACCCTAGCATAAGAGGCAACACATGTAGCCGCAGGATATCCTGCACTTATCACTGAGCTGTTAGTGTCTCTCATATCCCAATGAGGGGTGACCAACTGTCATATTAAATGGTACCTCAGATGATCACACAAGCAGTTGTGGAAATGTGTTGCTCCACAGCAAAGACCGGATTGAAGTGCTAACCACGAGACACCCATCCATGAACCCCGACGGTTGACAGATCTCTAACAGAACCTGGATTACTTGCTAAAATCCGGTTTCATTTGAAACTGTGACACTGTGACAACAAATTTTTACCTTATTTATTTTTTCTTTTCTCAACACCTAACAGCTACACAGCAAAAACTGGAGTGTTAAAATTTCAGAGTTAAACATTACGGAGTTGATTTGAACTCCCAAAGACGTATTTTAACACTCTTAAATTTAAATGATGCTCAGTGTTGGAGTTATCTGACAGTGTTGATCAAATCAGTGTTAACCCAGCTAAATTACCACCTGACCCAACGTCAGGTAGCAATATAAATATAAAATGTAATTAAACTCCGCCCACACATTTCACTCCTTCAGTTGGAGACAGAGAGACACACGGCTTAGCGCCATTTTCTCCTTCCACGAAATCTACACGGTGAGTGTTATTTTATTCAGTCTCGCTGAAAATTGTTTGATGGTGTGAAACGCAGTATGCACAATAAAACACCCATGGAGAGGATATCTTTTTTACAAAACTTATAAGCGAACAGCTAACGTTCTGAGGTTTGCACAGTTAATGTTACAATACCCAGTTAGCTAAGTTAGCTAGCGTAACTAGTTAGCAAATTGTGGTAGCGATAGCTAATACTAGCTATCTCTCTATATTTGACTATGAGGATTTTAAACCAGTGCAAAACTATATAAAATAGAAGCCAATACTGGTCTGAAAACTAAGACCAAAGTCTGTTTTTATATGCTAGGTTCTTTTTCCGATTTTCCCATTTGGCCATGAATAGGCAGCACCACGTGACTTTGCAGTTTAGGCTAAAACTGACAAAGTGAACGGCGGTAATATTTAATAAATTCTAGCAGTCACAAATTAAGCCTGAAGTTAATGACTTTGGATGTAAAGCAACATTCAGCACATTTTTTACTGGCTCAGAAAAGCTGTTCCAGACTTTTCAACCACTTGTTCAACTCATCTAAAATGGTTGTATTTGTATAAGTTACATAAATTCACTCAACCAAGTCATATAACAAAACATTAATTTTATATGTATATTGATAGAAATGTTCCTCATACTGCCCTCTAATACCTTTTTTAAAAATAGTTTACTGTCATATTTTCTTGGATGTCTTAGTGAAAATGCTGGTCCAGGTGAAATACTACCAGCAGCAGAAGTATGTGAAGCTCGATGAGGTTGAAGGACGGTTTGATTTTCTTCAATTCCATGAAAAAGGTTTGTTTACTTGAGTGGGATTATGTGGAAATGTATTTTGTGAGGAGACAAGGCAGGAGGTCTGTTTTAATAATTATAAAACTAACTGTTAACTGAAGTAATGTATTTAATGTACGTTACCATTTGCAGTGACGAATGAAACTGTACTGAATAGCACGGTTTTATTTGAATGTCTTCTACAGTCATTGAGTGGTGCCTGCCACTTGATGCAAAAGTTATTTACATGGATGCAACAGGGACTGAGGTTGATGCAGAAATATTCAGTAAACTTGTTGGACAGGGCAACACTGTGCTGACAGTTTTCTCAAATGACAGTGAGAAAGATCGACATGCATAAAACCAAGCACTCTCCACCCTACAGAATACAAATGTCAATTTTTTTCTTCTCCTTTTTTTAATCCAATTTATTCCTTTAGAATTTTCTGATCACTCCATGTGCTCTGACTCAAGCTTTGGCTCAAGTTCATCAACTGTAATAATTGATGAGCCCCCCAGAAAGAGAGAAAGATTTGACCATGCACCAGAGGCAGTGTCTGCTAAACAGGTTTTTAAACAAAACTTCATTCTTGTTCTTTAGCACTTAAACATTTCTTTCTAAAGACAGTGAAACTTATCTTGCTTCCTTTTATTCTCATATTAGCTGGTTGAAGCAGCTCTAAGAGACAAATCAGGTGGTAAAGAAGTACTGCAGGAATACCAAACAACAGAAACACTAACAGATGCTACGAGAAGACAAATGATTAACATACTAGTGGCTCAAATTATTGATAAACATGGGTATATTGGTTTCACATTTTTTAAAATTTATGCCAAATAACTGCATGGCCATTGTATAAATGGTCATAAGCTCATTAAGCTTCTCTTCTCAGGCACCTCCCAACAAAATTGATCAGAGAAGAGTATGCTCTTGGCATAGTGACCCTTTTCCCTTCCCTCAAGGATCCATATTCCAAGAAAGGCTATGTAAGAGTTATTACTATTTGAATGACACTTATGTTGTTTTTGTATGTCATCACACTTGAGAGACCTGATTTTTTTTTTCACTAACATTTCTATGATGCTGCAAGCAACACAGGATGCATTTCCTGGCGTCTGAAAACTGTCCAAAGGAAGATTCGTCGAGGATCTGCACAGTCACCAAATAGGCTCGTTGATCTTTCTCCGGGAGGCCCAAATTTTTAAAGGACCATTAATGTTGAAAAGCAGCTTGAAGGGGATGCTTGCCGAGAAGCCTTGTATCTTCTCAACCATACCACATACAATTTCCTGATATTCCAGAAGATGAGAGAGACCTTTCAGCACCGTCAAAAGCTGATTAATGATTTTCATGTTTGCGATAACTATTCATTTGATTTAATGCATGATCTTCTGGAGGGTGTGGCGCAGTACGAGATCAAATTGCTTTTTGGATATCGCACATCAGCACTTTCTATACTTTCCAGGATATATGGTTTTGACTATGGATTTTTAGAACAAAAAAAAACATCCCACAAAGGTTATTTTGGAGAGTACTGGCAATGGCATTGGTTTGAGTTCTATTCAAACATTGTGTTTAGTGAAAAACATCCCACTGTTGTTTGGTGATATTGTTCCTAAAGGAGACAAATATTGGAATTTGTTACTCGTGTTACTTTAAATAATGAACATTGGTTTTTCACCTTCTCTCACTTCAGGTATGACACTATATTTGAAGCAATTGATTGTTGCCCACCACAGACTATTTAAACAGTTGTATCCACATAAAAACTTGCTACCTAAGCATCATTTTATGATCCATTACCCATCTTCTATAAGGAAAATTGGCCCCTTGTTACATATGTATGAGGTTTGAAGATTCTTTAAAAAAGTTCAAAAACCTAACCAAATCACTAGCTAAAAAGCATCAGAATGCCATCGCTTATCACTGGGAAACCTTTCCACTTAAACAAAATGAATATGGGCCAATTAAATCATTTTCCCCACAAGAAAATAATGTGGTAGACAATGAAATGCTTGAAATGATCTTGTCAAAAGAATCTTTCACAACTAGTTGGGTTAAATTTGATGGTGTAGAATATAAAGTTGGACTTGTTATTTGCAGTGCAATGGAAGAAGACATGCCAGTGTTTTGTCAAATAAGTGATATACTACGCATTTAAAGTATTACGAAGTAAGGAAAGATGTTTAATAAAAATATCAGAGCTCAAATTCCACAATGTTTTTGATATTCAAAGTGCATACAGTGTTAGAGTTGAAAGTGTGTACATTGTACCTTCTTTCACAATGTTTTAGTTCAACTGTGAAGGGGAGGATGTTGAAAATAAATGTTATTTTTGATAATTTCGTTTGTAGGAATTTATTTATTCTATATTTAGGGAGTGAACTTGTTTTAACTGAAAATAGACTTAAAAATTAATTCTCACAAAGTGTTAAATATTTAACTATTTTGAAAGAGTTAATTTAACTCTGCAGAGTGTAGAGCTATATAAACTCTCAAAAAGTGTTATTTTAAATCCTGTAGTGTTACTTTAACTCTGTTTTGAGAGTTAAAAAAGTAACACCCACAAAGTGTTGAATAATTAACTATTTTGAAAGAGTTAATTTAACTCTGTAGAGTGTGGAGCTATATAAACCCTCAAAAAGTGTTAAAATTAACTCTGTGGGAGTTAATTCAACACTGGACTTTTTGCTGTGTAGGTTATCTAGGAAATTTGTCAAAATGTCATCTTGCTTTTTTCAGTTTAATGATGCGTCCCCTCTCAAAGTCTGTCAGCTGGACAAACATATTGTTGTGCATCGTAAAGGGACGTCTAAATGTCAACATTCTCTCACCAAGAGGTACACTACTCAAAAGTAACCTTTGAAAGCCTTTTTATAGAAGGGTGAGGGGGGGGGTATTGGTACTTTAAGTGTGGCAAGACCCTGTGTCTAATCAGACCGCACCTGTAATCATTTACATATCTACATGTGACACAACTGCATGTCGAGTTTTGCAGAAATCTGAGATTTTTATCTGTATTTTCTTCATTTCTATCTACATTTTTTTGGTAGTAAATGTATTTACCTCAGCTAAACAAAGTGCTCTGGATGGTAATACTGCTTTTGGAGGAGACAAGTAGTTAATGCTGTTTTAACACACATATTTGTACAATGAGGAAAAGAGATTGGCAATTAAGAATAACCTAAGATTATTTGGAAAAAAATCAAGCTATTATGAAAATGACAACCATGTGTGTACATATATAACACACTTTTCACAACATTGGCATTCTGAGTCAGGTCTTAACCTGTGCAGTGGCACAGTAGGCAGTCAAAGGTAAGTGCTATAGACTGAGACAAAGAGATATGAAGATCTGGAGGAACTTTCTCATATTGCTTCCACAAGCTTTACTGAGTTCAAGATGAAGACATTTAGTCACGTATTTATAATATACACTACTGCCCAACAGTCTGTATATTTTATTAGGCCTTACTGCTAATGGCTATTTATAACATATGGTTGATATTGAATCAAAACACTTATTGGATTTGGCATGACATAATGCTCTTTCTTACTGATTCCACTCTTTGTGAGTTTAGCATATCTTATCCATTCAACCTGTCCCCATTCAGGGGTTTCTTGCCTGCTACGCTTTTAAAAATACCATTCCTGATCAAGCTTCTTCCGACTGTAGAAGGGTCAGCTTGGCATCCCGATGAAGCTGCTAAATGCTGCTATTGCTCAAGTGTAATAGAAGGTCACACTAAATACTTGGCACTGTAGCCTACAGATGCTGTTTTTAACACGGCATGTTCTGTATTTTCTGGTTGTTTTCCAAGAGTCTGAGCAAGAATTTTATATTGATATTATAATATTGCTTGACAATATATCTTATCTAAGATATATAGTGGCCTAAGATATTTGCACAGCATTTTAGATAAAAATAAAACACAAATCACATGGCTGCTAGTGAAACGTAATCAAATGATATTTGTTGTACTTTCATCCATCTCACTAATCCTGTCCACTCCCATCTGCTGATTTGGCTTAGGATTTGTGTACTATTGAAAACAAGCCTGTGTGAAAAAACTGAAGCATTGTGCTCTGATTATTGTACACTTCAGACAGAACAATATCTTTATTCAGCTAGAGGTCTGATGAGCATAAGAGACCATTTTATTTTATGATAACACATTTTATTATGTGAACAAAGAAATAATCTTTTTTGAACTGGACTGCCGAAAATGCTTCCGACAGCAGTGCATTTTTAAGCAATGCCCTTATTGATGCACCTGAAATTCCTGAAAGTTAATTTGTAAGAACACACACACACACACACACACACACACA
Source organism: Parotocinclus spilosoma (assembly GCA_033117975.1). Taxonomy (NCBI): domain Eukaryota; kingdom Metazoa; phylum Chordata; class Actinopteri; order Siluriformes; family Loricariidae; genus Parotocinclus; species Parotocinclus spilosoma. Next base: position 11,444 of record JAVSBV010004678.1, read on the forward strand.
CACACACACGCACACAGCCTTTTGTTGCTTGTGTTGGGTATTTCATTCACAGAGTCAATTTACATTGATCTACGTTGATAGTGTTTTAGCTTGAATGTAATTAACAGTTTTAACTCTCCTTACATTGTCCATTTTCTAAGATTTATTTAGAGACATATGTTGGCATCTGTGATTAGCAGCCACTAACCACCAGACATTGAGCTACTACACTGTTCACAAAAATGAAAGAAATATCCCCTAATTCTTGTGAGCAGTATATATTCGTGACAAGTCTGCTGAATGTTAAATACTCAGCTTAAGCTGGTTCTAGCCCCTGAGTCTGTTTGACAATCCTGCACTAAAGGAACCCTAATCTTTTATGTGGTGCCCTTTATCAAAAAATGTTTCAAGTAGAATGAAAGCTTTAGAAAGCTGTTTTGAGCTTTTATGTGTCCCAGAGTGTTCTTCAAGAGCAAAATCTTGAACCATTCATAGCAGGATATACTGTACATACACATAATCCTAACTGTGCTCCCTGGAGCTGGAAGGGAGCAGATACACTTTATTGTATAAAAGCCAGTTTCCTAATGGGTAGCAACTCACAAGGATGATGTTATTAGTCTTGCTTTCTTATGAACACTTTGTCTATACAAAAGTCTTGTATTGTAGTATTGTCAGTTACTATCACTCTCTGTAGTGGAATAATGACATGTCTACACCTAACTGTATCCCTAAATATTATTACCTGACATAGCCTAAACTTTAACCTGGTAAACTGTTCAAAACGCTCAAGTAATGTTTTACTTGAAACTACAAGGTCAAATCCCTTGCCTTATATTCCAGGGCTAATACAATGGCCAAATGGCCAAAATTTCTAAAGAAAATACCTGGATGCTTTCTCAACAATTAAGACATTACACATATATAGTCACAGAAATCCTACACCACTGTAATATGTAATTGTAATCTGCTCTTTTAAACTTATTTATATTTTAGAGAAAATTGTCACTTGTGGTGAACACATATTTGGACTTCACTCCCGAATGTCCTGGGCTCTGATTGGGGAACAGGGTACCGCAAAGGAGGAGGGTTCAAGACAGCTTGCCGGCTGCGGCCGCTATTTCCGTCTCCCGCTATTTTTGCGGCCACGGTAAAGCTCCCGGAGTTTTGGCAGTACGATCCAGAGGCTTGGTTCCCGCTTGTGGAATCCCAGTTTCACCTCCGCGGAATCACCTCGGACGACACAAAGTATTTCCATGTCGTCGCGACGCTGGATTCAGTTTCCATCCTCCGGCTGATGGGGCTGCTCCAGGACCCGCCGCCCGCTAACAAGTACGGAGCACTAAAGGAGAACCTGCTTCGGATCTATCAGCTTTCGGACGAGGAGCGGGCTGATCGCCTTTTGTCCCTAAACGGATT
>JAVSBV010004688.1:0-12841 GCA_033117975.1 Parotocinclus spilosoma
AGTTGGTAAGTAACAGTAGTTCTGGTTTGTACGTTCGCTATACGTGTAAATCGTACAATAAAGGTTTAATAAACATTAGGGCATGTTCGTTTAATCGGACCAGCCGGTTATTAGGACCAAAACGTTCGCGTCCCGATGTGGTCTCATTAACCGGAATCGACTGTACTTGGTAGAACTGTGGTGGTGGGGTGTTGTGTGTGTTGTGGTGGTATGAGAGGATCAGACGCAGCATCGCTGCTGGACTTTCTAAACACCTTCGTGTCAGTGCTGGACTTGTCTAGATTTGGCTGCCGAGCAAAAATAGGATATCAGCAGCATCCTGTGACCATGGATGAAGGACTAGAGGAGGCCAGGATGGTCCAGAAACACTCCTGTAATGGCGAATGATCCACCAACTAATTTTGTATTTTATTACTTATTTAATTTGGCCTCTGTCAGACAACCGGTTCAGCTCTGTTCAAGTCCAACTTTGTCTGTTAGTTAGCCAAGACTTCAGATTTATTTCTTCGGACCCTACCTGTAGACTCTCCCATTCCTGGTTCAGCAGATTCAGACTGGCCTTGTCTCGTCTTTCTCTCTATAACAGGGCAAAGGGCACATTATTTTTATTGCATATGTTTAACATGTATAGCCGTGCTGTAAAGGTGTTTAAAATGAACGATGTGCATTGACATAGGTACAGTTGCTATGGTTACAGAGAGAACGTGGACACAGGTTCAAGCAGGCATTTGCAGACATGTGCATGCATGTGTAGTCAACTCACTAGTTCCTCTCGGGCTCTCTCCACTTCTCCACTTCTCTGAATGGAGCTGTGAAATTTGTTGTGATTTAGAATCTGCTGCTCTACGACGTCAGTGTCGTCTCCCCATGGTGACGTCTCTATCAGGCGCTAACATATACAGAAAGTCAGAAATACACATTAGAAGCAGAACCGGAAGTACTGGCACTCTCGTTCATAAAGATTAAGGTTAAAACGTTTGTGCCGCTTAGCTGAATCTCACAGTAACAGGATGTGAGAAATCTATCCGATTATTGTAGCGCATTTACTAGAACAAAAAAAAGATAAGACATTTTACAATTACTGTGATTCCTAGAAATTGTTACTGACACATTGACACAACTTACTCTCGAAAGTACATTTTGATATTGTTCATATCATATAGCCTGTAAATAATAGCTTTATTACTTATTTTGTAGTACAAGTCTACTAAAAGTGCCTTTTGTTCCTCGGATGTTCCTACTTAAGAATCCACTGAGGAAATAAATCTTTTTTTTTCAATACTTTCCAATTTTTCGAGGATTATGTGGAATCGATACAAGGAAGGAGGATTTTAAAAATAAAATTTATTTAACCTACAATTAAATTCAAGTGAATTTTGAAAAAAGAAATTAAATGAACAGTTGGCTCTCCACCGTTTTTTAAAAACTTTTATTTCAACCATTGGTGCTGCGGTGGATCCGAGAAATACAAAAAAAAAAAAAAAAAAAAGTGTATTTTTTAAAAATATTTTTCAAATATGATCGTCGGTGGATAATAAACAATAACATAATTTGGATGTGGCAGGAAGGAGGAAAAATGCTAAAATACTCTTTGCTTTATCTGAAGGCGCTGAAAAGAGCGATACGGGGATTGAACCTGAATAACGTGCATGAAAGCCGAATGAGGTCTAAAAAAAAAAGGGGAATCGAAACTTAAAGCTGGACCACAAGTGTGAAAAGAAGAAAAGTGAAAGGGCTCCAATTCCCAAAATGTTATATGTGCAATTATGTATAGAATATATTTTAAAAAATCTGAAAACAGTTACTCTACACAAAAAAAAACACATTTATTATTTAACCTTGTTATGTTGAATGATTTCTGCAACTATATTTTCATTTCAAATTCGATACCTCCAGCATGTTCAAGGAGTTTTTCAAGGAGTTTTTCCTTGCCACTGTCGCCCTAGGCTTGCTCAACTTGAGATTGGCCTTTTAAGAAAGTGTAATATTGTGAAGCTGCTTTGAGACAATGCTCCATTGCAAAAGGCGCTATAGAAATAAACTTGAATTGAATTTACTTCTGTGGTCGTGAAAGCCTTTCTTTGCTCGACAATAAAGACACTATTAAAACGGCACATAATCACTTTTAGAGTGCACAGAATGCAAGCTTTCTCACATAACCTCTTGTTGTTTGCTGTATTAGATATATGTTCATCTCTGCTTTCTAGATATCTTGATAGATTTTGTCTCTTCAGAAAGTGCTATTTTTGGCTGAAAAGCCTCCGTGGCCTAAGTGCATCCCTACTTAAAACCTGCCTGACAAAAAGTTAACACAACTTGTAACACAAGAGCATCTACAGTGAACAAAAGATACTTTCAAAAGAGATAAAATCTCATTTGAACTATTTTCCACTTACATCAAGTGAAGGTATCAACCAAGATGTAATTCCATAAGCACACATTCAAATCTTCATGTGTTTGCCCTATATTAAACAATAACTTAAAATGAAATGGAATTAAAACTATGTTTTCATTAACAAAACCTCAAGCTCAGTTGCAATATCTCATTTGAGATTAGGGGAACAAACATTTCACCAGCAGTAGCATGAACTACTTCCACATAGTAGGGTGGATCCATTCACTCATGCTCCTGTTTATCATATATGGATCACAAAACACCAAACTGGAGACTTAAAAAGGTTTAAATGAGAAATGTCAAGGAAATCAAAGCAACACTTTGCAAAAGTGGACAACGCAAAGAGATACAGGGTTTTTAAACAGCCATAAAAATAAATAATAATCAATGAATTGATTGAGTCAGTCTCCAAAAATGTCAATTATAAACCTGCATATGATCATCATATGATTTTCAACTTTACTTTTCATCCCCTTCAACCATCTCCAAGATATTGTGGTGGCCTAGTGGTTAAGGTACTGGACTATGGACCAGAATGACCAGGGTTCAAATCCCACCTCTGCCACAGTTGGGTCCCTGAGCAAGGCCCTTAACCCACAATTGCTTGGACTGTAAGACTATATTCATTGTAAGTCGCTCTGTCATTAATGTAATGACAATCCGGTGTAAGTGTGTGCCCTGGTGTATTTAAAGAACATCGATCTATCAAAGTCTGATCTTTATACAACTCATTTTTGTGAAAGTGTATCATAGCATGAACATATAAGATTTCTGAGTACTTTAAAAACAATTGCTGCTGCTCTGGCTCTGGCTGTAAAAGGTTGCTAAACCATTTCAGAGAATGTTGTACCTCATCAAAAGATAGATTGTGTACAAATTTTGGAAATTCATAACCGTTGCTAATGGTTGATTAACAAAGACCATTACAAATCAAACCATATTAGTCAGTGAAGTAACAAAGACTAGTTTCTAAGCAAGTTGTTTACTATGTTCACAATATGCCATATTATTGTTCATGGGTTCACATTTGTCCAATGACAGAGTTGCAAGGAGAAAGCAACTGCTCTGCAAAAGGGTCGTTAATGGAAAGTTGGAAGGTTTTTATGTATGAATGAGGCCAAAATAGAACATTTTTATCTAAATGAGAAGCATTAAGTCTGGAGAAAGAAAAAAAAAACATAAGAACTATCATAGTTTGTGCCTGCTTTGCTGCATCTGGACAGGACCACTTGCCCTCATTAATGGAACAATTCATTCTGAATTATACCAACAAATTCTAAGGCAGGGCATCTCTAGGTGAACTGAATCTCAAGAAACCTAAGCATGCAAGTTAATCTAGAAAAGAAAAGGTTAAAGAAAAGTACAATTATTGTTTTGGAGTGGACAGTCAAAGTCCTGACCTTTTCTTTAATATTGTAATTGTGAAATTGGAAAAGTGGAAACAGTTTTTGTGGGGGAAACTCACCAACATCTCAGAATGTAAGCTATTCTGAATGGAAGAATGGGCTAAAAATTTGGACAAGCAAAGATTGATACTTCACCTACACAGATGTGTAATACTGGCTCATTTTTCTAAATTAAATGACCATGTATCATATGTTGTTTCATTTGATTGTTTATTTGGTTTGATTAACGTCGCTATCGACATCAATGGCCATTTCAACTACTCACACAAGGTTAAATCAGAACTAATTAAATTCAATTTAATTCAATTTTATTTATATAGCACTTTTTACAATGATGCATTGTCTCAAAGCAGCTTTACAATATTACATTATCTAAAAAAGGCCAATCCCAAGTTAAGCAAACCTAGGGCGACAGTGGAAAGGAAAAACTCCCTGAAAGTGGTAGGAAGAAACCTCGGGAAAACCAAGACTCAACAGGGGACCCATCTTCCATGGGTGGCCTAGATGTTAATTAAATAACTACTTAAAAGTATATTAAATTATAGCAAAGGTAAATAATTTAAACCCATAACAAATTAATAATAAAATTTAAATTAGTAAAAAAATAAATAAACAAAATTATAAAACAACTAGATTATAAAATGAGTCCTCAGTGGGAAATCCTTGGAGGCACATCGTGTCCTAATGTCCAAACGATATAGGGAGTTACTGCACTCTGGTGGGACTGGGTTCTGTTGGGTTAGGGAGACAAGCAGAGCGACACCGAGCCGGAAGAACATCCAAGCTCTGAGAGAAAAACTAGTTATATACACACTGTCAATGTCAATTTAAAGCAATCAATTAACCTAACACACATGTCTTTGGACTGGGGAAGAAACCGGAGTACCTGGAGTAATCCCACGTAGACGACCGAGCCACCGTGCTGCCCTTGTTTAATTTATCTAATTGGGTTCTACTTATGTACTTTTAGGAATGCAGAATATCGACAATTTCAGCACCACTATGCACATACACATGCACACACAGGTCACTTAATTGGTTATACCTTGGGCTGAACATGCAGCTGAGGCTACAAATCACATGAATACACCTACATAATTTACAACAGAAGAAATATGTCACCTGAGCTGACGAATATTGGCTTTATCTTGACATCTTGGCATTATTTGGGCTCCTTAACACCAACTGAGTAGGGTTTGAGTGTCACCATTTATCTGAGCGTAGTGATAGGCACGGTACGTGGTGGAACAGTGGATTCACTTCATCGATGTGAAGCTGACAAATCTACAGCAACTGCATGATGCCATTATGTCAATATGGACCAAAATCTCTGAAGAATATTTCCAGAACCTTGCTGAATCTACCACCAAGAAATAAGGCAGTTCTGAAGGAAAAGGGGATCCAACCCAGTACTAGCAAATTGTACCTAATAAGAGGCCTGTGAATGGTCAAAACATCCTTATGATGCATCCTGCTTTCATTCATTATAATTATAAAATGACGGAAATTATTTTCCTACACAGCATGGTATCTGCTTAGCTGCGCAGCCAAAGACTTGAACTTGCTGATGATCTAAGCATTGTACCTTCCTGCTGTAAAACAATACTAGAGGAGTGAAAACATTGCAATTTTTATAGAGTTCCTCCATAATGATAATCATTAACTGAGTTTATTTTACTAAATTGAATGACCATGCATGTATTCTGAGTTTGTCTTGTGACTTGTGAGATTGGTAAGTACCAACTATAGCAAATAAAAGTGGTGTAGGCTGCAAATAAAAAGGTAAATGTAGATTCTCCGGTTATACACAGTTTACAAATTAGATTCCTCTGAGTTTGCAAGAACAACTCTTATGAGTTAAGAGGAAAACAGTTTATAATTGCAGTTGCAAGGTTGTCAAAGTGAAGAAGGCTTTACAGTTTCAATTAAATTATGAATTTTTCGAATCACAGTGAGATGAGTAAAATACTACTTCAATTTAAGCTTCATTTTAAACTACTACGACTACTACTGACATGTAGATATGGGTTGTTGAAATTTAGCTTTATATATTGAAATATAAGACTACGTGGTGTGATTTACACAAGCTTTTACACTTTAACCATAAAAGTTTTAGGATGACACAGACGTGAGATAATGCATGCCCAAAACTGAACCAGTTCAGAAAAATGTCATTCTGGTTACTAACACTTTCAGTAAGGTGTTGGGGTATATAAAGTAACTACAAAAATAACAATAAAAAAAAAAAATACTGTTTTAACAACTTCTATGCTTTAGTCAAAGCCCACTGTCCAAATTTCTTGCTTTAATGTATAGGGTATTTTAATGCAATAACAATACTGTATCACTAGCTCTCGCTATGATGAAAGTATCTACACATGTTTTGATTTAAGAAACCAAATTCACATAAATTCTGCCTATTCAATCCAATGGCAAAGAGGCAAATAAAGAAAGGTTCGATGACAGGGGAGGAAAGTTGCATTAGAAGCGTTTTTGTGTGTGAGTGAGTGTGTGTGTGTGTGTGTGTGTGTTAGCCTAAAGCCCACTTAAGCCAACAGCAAGCCTACTAACACGAGATGGCAGTAATGATACCCCATAAGTCCATGTCTTATCTGGTGTTACAAGCCACCAAATGTGGCCTTGCATTTCTATGGTGTTATTAATGATATAGAAAGTTTATTCAGAAATATTTTTGTCTATTTCACTTGCCCAATATATGGTCGGCATATTAATTTTTCACTAACATTCTAAGTGAAAATATGAGAATAAATAATCCTACTGTCCAACACTATGCCGGCAAGGGGTCCTACTGTCTGAAAATGTATTATGCAAACCAATTCCCAGAATGAGGTACATATATTGACAGTCTTTACAAATGCCTGTAAATTCTCATTATAAGTAAGTGTTAAAAAACATGTTTTTCGTTACTTTCTTCTTACAGGAAAATGTGTTGATCATTGTGTATAAATAGACATTCTAGATAAATGTAGAGACTAAATTAGTTGATGAATATTGATGCAAAGTGAAAGTTTTTGTTTTGAGTCTGTTTATTCTGGTCAGAGTTGCAGATCAGGCTGAAGCCTATCCCAGAATTAATTGGGTACTAGCACACATACTCGAGGATGGGATTCCAGTCCTCATGCCACCAAAATATGATCAATTATTGGAGTATTCTTTGAAAAGGTTGTATCCTTAAAACACTGTAAGATTTGGTCCAGCACTGTCCGAGAAAAATGCTAAGCTGTGCAATTAATTCAGTGATAGTTTGATCTGTGAAGTGCATCATTAAGATAATGTTCTCCCTTTACTTAATGGAATTTGATGTTTCTCATATTTCAGTCTTAATTCCATTTTAGGTAACACTAAAGGGCCACTGTTAAATCATTACAGGTACTTTAAAATTGTTTTGGGGAACAACCGCATCAGCGATTTCAGGAGTTGTTAATTTAGCTATTTATATGTTATATCAGCACAAAATGTTTATGTTTAAAACGATGCATTTTGCTGTGTTGTGTACTGTATACTGTACATTCCTCCTTTGAGTGTTTGGAAATTCAGGACTGAATGCAGTTCTAGCCCTGCAGTTTGTGGCGCCTTCACCTGAACAGCTTCATTGTATCCTCTGTGAGCCTCTTAGGTGGAGTTTGGCGCACGTATGTCATGAAAGCCTGCAGTGTGTGTGTGTGTGTGTGTGAGAGAGGGAGAGAGAGGGTGAGCGGGTGCATGCCAGCCTTCCCAGAAGTGTGTTTTAGGCCAAAGTAAGTTATTCTGTTTCCTCCAGAATCATACACATTTGTTAGAACAAATTAACTACTAGGGCTGTTAGAGCTTGCGTACTGCACACACTTTCAGAGGGACTTTACTCTTGGACTTTGTTCTGCACAAGACTTTAAAAGCCGTGAACGTTGTACGTCTCACATCAGAGAAATCTACAGCTGTGAATCATGAGTGTGTGGGCTGCACTGGTCGCTCTGTTCCTCCTTACACACAGCGGTAAGACTGAGACTTATAACTAGTAGCTTTATAATAACCATTATCTAAATACTCTAAACTCAGTAACTTTATTCTAAATCATATTGCCATAATTATATTGCTAAATTATATTATGTTTATAATAGGCATCTGTTGTATGAAATGTTGTGACCTGTGATTTTGGTTTGAAATTTTGGTTTTATAATTGTACTACACACAAATCTGGAATAGGACTTCTTGCAAATTTTCAGACGGTCTTGGTTAAAAAAAACAAAAAACAACAGTCTGAAACCTAGGTATAACAACACTTTATATGTTTTCCCTCTCACTACACTACACTACAGCAAATTTCAGATACAATTTTAGATTAAATTCAAGTTAAACTTGTCATAATTTTAATCACTATTTCAACTCAGTTTTATTCTGATTTGACAAATTACGTTTACAGAAAAACAGTAAAACAACCAATCTTGGCAAATTCATATAAATAAACTGAATAACTAACTGCTTGCATGGGGAGAAGCATTTACACACAAATATGTCATAATGAATTCACTTACAAAAATATTATATAGTATAGTATAGTATAGTATAGTATAGTATAGTATAGTATAGTATAGTATAGTATAGTATAGATGATTTTAGGTAATCACTTAGTGTAAAGTACACTTAGTGTAAAGTAAGCATTAAATTCTTTTTTTTTTTTTGTAGCATTATTAACAACTGACTAAATATGGAGCTACTTTTATTCAATATTATATTACACATTTACATTTTCGCTGTACATGATAGATAAATAAAAATAAAGACCAAGAAACGCAAAGGTAGGATTAATCTTAGTAAATTTAAAATATATACAAAATACATACAGTTCTGACTTAATCAGAATAATAAAATACACTATATGTGATGCATTGATTTCAAAACATGTGGCTAGGTTTCGCACTTAAATAGACTGAGGAGTTGTGCATGACAAGACATGATCAACCAAAATGTTTTTGCTTGATTTTTGAATGGCATATGTTAATGCAGTATTAGTATTACGATCTTGGGCTAATACAATTATATTATAGATTGTATTATACTGTTATATAACCATTAAGCAATCTATTATTTGCCAAATATTATTTGCCAGTAAACTGTACACATCAGAGATTATGCTAATTCCAATTTAATTAGCAAACGAGCAGAGGTTTGTCTAAAACATGTATCTGTTTAATTAAAATCTGTATTGTACATGTCTGTTTTTATGTGTCTTTGTTGTGTGTAGTGTGTTGCCAAAACACCATCAGATGGTGCACAATTTCCGAACAAGAGGATGCCAAATGCAGTGCCATGTCAACAGCGTTCAGCTCTGCCTCTATCCGACCTACACTGCGCTGTGTGCGCGCAAACTCCGTCACTGATTGCGCACAAAAACTGAAGGCAAGACTCACTGCATATTGTGCGATTTGTTTGTTGCAGGATGAAATACTGTTTCACACAATATGGAAATTCTGACCCAGAACACATTACATCCTTTTTCCATTAGCCTTCTGGCTTGACCATATGATATGAACTGCAGATTGTTGTATCTTAATGGCATAGGTTACCCAGGGATCTTTTGACTATTACATGCCTTGCAATTGGATTGATCTTTGTAGGTTGACTACTCCTAGGGAGAGTAACAATGGTCTTAAATTTCCTCCATTTCTACACAATCTGACTGATTGGTGATTTCCTGGAGTCCAAATACAATAGAGGAGTTTTAAACCTTTTCCAGCCTGATAAGAATCATTTTTTTTCTTTAAGGTCCTCAGAAATCTCATTTGCTTGTGTCATGATTTGGATCAGACTTTGATAGATCCCTGTACTTTATAAAACCAAGCACACACTTAAACCTGATTAACATTCCATTGATCAAAAAACACTAACTCTTATCCCAGAGGTTCATACTTTCATACTTTTGCCACTTACTGGACAATGGTACATTTACTTTTCAAAAAGTATGTGTCTCATTTGCATACTTGGGTTCTCCTTATTTGTTTTAAGGACTTTTTCAAACAATTTTACACATTAGACTCAAATACAAAACTGTATCCAATATGACTTTTAGTTTTAAATGCTAATTTGTGCAATAGTAACGACATGTTGCATATAATGTTTATCGTTTAGCAAAAAAAAGTATCCAAGGTGTGTGAGGACACTACATAAAGAAAAATGATGCTTTGCAATTAAACACTTTTATTGTTTTATTATATCTTGCTCAGTCTGTGGAACAATCCAACAATCGGACACAATGCTGGTTAATGCCGACTAGCTTTTAGCCATCTCAATCCAACGATTCATCCATCAAGTCATCCATATTGTGCAGCTCTCGCATTATCGCAGCGTAATAAAGAAGTGTGTCAAAAACACTGATGACTTTGAACTTTAAAACTGATACTTGATCAATTCAAACCTTGCCTTCCACTCAGATTCCAGGTAATGAAACTGAAGCTCTATTAATTTAGACATATGCGACCATAACAAGAATCAATTTCTTGGAAAATACTACTTTCCTAAGACAGTTAATGGGAAACAGATGAAACTGCCAGGCAGATAAGCAAAGTGCATCAACCGTGATGGATTGATGGATATAACCCCAGATATTATGAACTTGGTGAACTACTGATCTATTATGAAGTTGTTGTGATGCATCAAGACACAAAATATTTGAATAATTTTGAAAGCTTTAAAACATAAAGATGTTCTCTGTTCTTAGACAAATGAAGTTGATGCATTTTCAGCCAGTGTCAGTAACATCTATGAGTTTGGAAAGCAAACTACATTCAAGATTGGTGCTGCAGAGGCCAACTCTGATGGTATGAGAGTTCTTAAATTCTTGCACATTGTATTTTGCCAAATGTATTCTCAAAACAGATGTTACCGCATTATCCTGGTGTCGGTTTACATTTTGAAATGTCCCCAACATAGAATTATTTGACAAGATCATTTTTGGTAATGTTAATGTTATTTTAATTTGCAGATTGCCTGTCATAATACAGTAGGTGCACCAGTTTGCATGTTTGGTACCAGTAAACTGTTTGACTTGTAGGGGAGGCAACAACTTACTATGCAGTTGCTGTGGTGAAAAGGAATTCAGCCATTAACATCAACAACCTGAAAGGGAAGAAATCATGCCACACTGGTTTGGGACGTACAGTCGGGTGGAACGCCCCCATTGGTTATTTGATTGACAGTGGAAGGATGTCGGCCATGGCTTGTAACATAGAGCAAGGTAAATACATTACATCTTAAATCAGCATTGTCTGACTTAGTGTATTCTTATTGGGAGACTATCCATATTTTAATATCCAATAGGATTATTTGGATTCAATTATTGACAAATGAACCAATTAAATCAAAGAAGGATATGAATGAGGTTACAGCTGTGGGTTTCATCTGGCTCTATAGGGGTTGCAGATTTCTTTACATCCAGCTGTGTTCATGGAGCGACAGGTGCAGCTTCATCTTTGTGTGAGCTTTGTGCTGGAGATGGATCTGGTAGTCACAAGTGTGAGGCAAGCAACAACGAGCAATATTACTCATATACTGGAGCCTTCAGGTAATATTTCATATGCTATTTGCTTTAATTTGCATGCATTTGTTTTTTCGTAATATGATTAGAATAATGTACTTACATATTTTCCTTTTCTTTTCTCTCTACAGGTGTCTAGTTGAGGGTGGAGGTGATGTAGCTTTTGTTACACACACCACAGTTGCGGATAATACTGATGGTAAGAGTTTGATGAAAATACACCCAAAATCCAGATTCAGAGGAAATAACTAACTTAGCAACTACGGTGTGTTCATATATAGTGAATTAAAGTAGGAAGCAGAAGTGCACTTAGGTAGGAAGTAGAAAGCTATTTGGGATTATTAAAACTCTCCCATTGTGGTGTCCACCATTCGAAATGAACAAAATACAACAAAAATATGGACAAAAATATTGGGACACCTTACACACATTACACCTGCAGGAGCATCTATGACATGCTAAATATATATGCATTAATATGCTATACGAGTTATCACTCTTCTCGGGAGGCTTTTTACAAAATCTTGGAATGTATCTGTGGCAATTTTTGTCCTGGGCCTGGATTGCAATCTCCATTCAAGGTCATTTCATAGATGATAAGTGGAGTTGAGGTCAAAGCTCTGTGTGGGCCAGTTATATTTTTCCACAAACTCCAGAAATTCCTTTTGGACCTTGCTTTGTGTACAGGGCACGGTCATGCTTAAAGCATGGCAGTAAGATCTCCCTTTAATGGAACAAAGCGACCTAGGCCAAGTCCTAAAGAACAACTCCATAGCTGTATCCCAACTCCAACAAACTTTACAGTTGGCACAGTACGGCCAGACAGGTATCCCAGACTCCTCCATTAGACCCTCTATTTGTGACCTTGACATTCCTTTCACAGGACCACACTTAAATTTCATACACTTTTTAGAACAATCCATTCTTTAACAAATATTTGTACAGGCATACTGCATGACTAGGTGCTTGATTTTATACATCTGTGGAAATGAAACTGAATTAAATACTTGAATTATTTGTGAGGTGTGCTTAAATATGCATGTCCATATAGTGTATTTCAACTGTTAATTACATGCTAATTTGTGTCAAGAAGTGTTTTTTTTTCCTTTTATCGAAGTTCCTCTTTGCTTATCAGCTTGGAACATCTCTTGATTATTGATCTGCAGTTCTACAGTCTGAAAGTGAAAATACCACAGTAGCATAACATTGCTGTACTGGAATTACAGGGAAAGGGGACACCTGGGCTCAGAACCTTAAGTCCGCTGATTACCAGTTGCTGTGCAGTGATGGAAGCCGGGGCTCCATTTCTGAATACAGACGCTGCCATGTAGCCAGAGTGCCGTCCAGAGGCATTGTGATCAGCAGTGACATTGAAAGCTCTGTTGTATACAACATGTTGAGAGAGGGTGTGGTAAGAAGCATTGATCCTGTGTTTCGTTATTGAATGAACTTAAATCAAAATTATTACAATAGAGTGCACAAATGCTGAACATTTACCTCCTGGTTATC
>JAVSBV010004699.1:0-12841 GCA_033117975.1 Parotocinclus spilosoma
AGCATGTTAAACTGGATGAGAGTGCCCCACATTGACTGTTCAGTATAGTGTATGGTCACCCAAAACTGCCAAAACACACTGACACTGATGAACAGGATCAGATTGTTCAGCAGTTCTTGTGGGATCCTCTTCGTATTCATTTTGAAATATTTCCAAATTTTTGTGGGAAGTCTATATTAAAATGCAAATTAATTTTTTGAAAGGGTTTCTTTTCCCATGTTGTTTTTACCGTCAACATCTTACTGTAGCTTAAAAGTCCTCAGTATAATAATTTTACGACATGTTTTCTGTGTATCCAAAGTAAATGTATGTTTCTTGCCACAGATATTGTGTCTTCAGGACTTCTTTGGAGATGAAGACATTTTCATTGCATGTGGCCCTGAAAAGTTCCGCTACCGTGATGACTTCCTGCTGGATGAGAGTGGTAAGAGTTTTTACATGTTTTTTTTAATTGATGAAGATTTATGAAGGATGTTCTTTGTTACCGAAAGAACATCTGATCCCTTTGCAAAATATTCTATTTGGATTTCTTTCAATAAGCCCCTGCATCAAGCATTCTTACAAAAAGATGTGTGGGTTAAAGCCTCCTCCTTGCCTGTCTGCTCTCTTTGTGCCCTTTTCTCTTAGTCTTTCTTCTCCCACACCATCACTTTCAGATAAAGAGTGAAAGCCTCGTTGTAATTAGTCCCCAACCCAAAGTCGTGTACTACACTTTTGTAGGTCCATTAACCCAGCTTCATCCTAATTGAACTTTTCTTTTTAACAAATGTACAAATGAACCTCCCACTTTCACCTCCTTTTTTCCTGTTCCCTCCTTCCATATTTCCCAGTCTCCTTTTCTTCCTGCTTCTGTCTTACCTAATATCCTTATCCAGTACTTTTTTCTTCTTTTGTTATCTATTCTTCTCTTCTCTTCATTTTTCATATTATCAAGTGTTTTTTAATTATTAAGTCGATTTCAGTTTCTTTACCTCCTATTTCTGTCTCCTATGTCATTACTCAGTCTTCTGCTCCTCCATGGTTTTCTCCAATCCTGCTGACACTTTCTTCACCGTCTTCCCCTAACTTATGCAGTCTTTTCTTCTCCTTGTCTTCTGAGCTTCTTTTATATAGCATTCTCTTTGTTCTCCTTTGTCATATCCTATTATCTTATCAATCCTTCTCTACTCCCCTTTACTGTCTTCTCATTCTGTTTTCTAAACTTATTTAATACAGTCCCTTTTCCTTGTCTTCTCCCATTTTCTTCTAGTCCAGTCTTATATTTCTCTTTATCTCCTCATTAAGTTTTCCATTTTCCTTTCTTTCTCTTCTCCCCTCTTCTCCTCTCTCTTTAGTCTTATCATTCTGTTTTCCTGGCATGTTTCTCAGTCTCACAGACTGAGGTCAGCTCAGGCTTCTCTCCTAGCCTTTGTCTTGTTCTTTCCTGTTATCCAGTCTTCTCTTCTCTACTTGTATCCAATCCTCCTATTTTTTGTTAAACGTGCATGCTTTGTCTTCTCCTCAACTCTTATCAAGTCTCCTCCTTATTCCCTGTTCTATCACATTCCCTTCTCCTTCTTCTCCAGTCAAAAATTCTTTTTTTTTCTTTATCACACTGCATTTCACTACTTACCCAACCTTCCCTTCTATTCATGCCTTTATTGTTATCATTTCCTTATGCAGTTTTATATTATACTCTTAATTTTATATTATTCTTTATTTAGATCTGTTTGACACTTAGTATTTTCCTATTTTGTCATCTAGCTTTCTCCTCGTCTGTCACCTTATCTATTTTGATCCAGATGCTGCTTCTCTTCCTTCAGTGTCTTGTCATATTGTTATTTTGTGTATATTCTATTATCCAGCCTCATCTTCTTTTTTTTATTATTATAATTTATTCGGTCATTTGTTCCCCTTCATTTATGTTTTAGTCTTTATATCCAGTCATGTTTCCTTGTTCCTTGTCTAGTTCTCTTATACATTACATTATACATCTTCAGTGCACCCCCCACCAAAAAAAAATGCATCTCTTCGTGTTAACAGTATTTGCTCCTATTCACATGGTCTGCTCTTATTCCGATTTCTTTTCTTTTTTGTCTTCCCCATTAAATTTGCAGTCTTACCTTCTCATTCCTCTGTCTTCTCATTATTCAGTGTTTAGTGTCTGGTATTTCTACTCTTCTATATATTATTGCCAACTCAAAATTCTTCTCATCCTTTTCCTCTGATGTATTTTGCAGTACATTTTTTTATATGGTCTCCATTCTCCTGGTCTTATTTTTGCTCTTTATTGTGTATCTTTCAGTGCTTACATTATGCTGTATTATTCAGTTTAATAATTACATAAATGTACATTCCTTCTTTCCCGTTTTGCACTGCACAGTAATGTGCATAGCTCTTGGTAGTATTAAAAGTAAAAGTTGTTGTTGGTCATCACCACCACCTTCCCTCACTCAAAAGCCTTCAGCAATTCAGCTCATTAAAGTCCACCCTCTACATTTTGTTCCACAACTGAGGTATACACTGCTTTCTTAAGTGTCTGCAGCCTTTTCTTCTGATGCCTGCCACAGTTCTATTTTTGTCGATTAAGACAGTAGACCTTCAGTAAGTACCAGTTGCTTTACATGGATGAGATGTAAGGGGGGGGGGGTAATCATTAAAATAGAAATTCAAACAATACTGATTAACTTACAACATAATGAATGTTGTATACATTTTTGCTCATTGGACTGTAAAATTATTACATATATAATCATAACACATTTTCCTGGAATAACTAAATGAAAGCAATGCAAACTGGAGAATGCTGTGCATGTGTGCCCATAGTTCAAATGAAGAGTGTTTGAGGAATATCATAATAAGCTTGTGATTTTTTGCCAGAAATATTCCTTTTTGGACAGTCAAGGGTTAATACTGAAGCCAGCAGATACTTGTGGATATGTCAAGTGGCTTTACGCTCTCCTAAGCTACCGTGACATTTACTGTTTGGCATGGTGTCAGAAATTTCTTCCTGTGATTTCCCAGAAGTGATTGCTACAAGTGTGAAATTAAAAAGAAAAAAAAAATAGATGCAATAAACAAACTTTGCAACCATTATTGATTATGATCACTATTTCCAGCATTGAAATAACACAAAGTTGAGAAAAGATCTATCATTTGAAAGTGCTGTAGGTGTTTACTTTTTTTTAGGAATGATTCATTTCTTCAAATGATTAATTTACTTACAAATGGGCTGCAGTTTCTTCTTATAAATCTCAAACATACTTCCATACAACCATAGGCTGCATATAGCAAACCTTTCTGGATCTATGTATGCTATGGGTTACAACACCTATAATTACATGTACAAAATGTTTTAATATACAACTAGACAAACTGCTGAATATCCATATACAAATTGCTCTGATCTTTGAACGCAGGATCCATCAGAAGTACTGTATTTTATTGTTTTGGAGGGATATGAATAAAAAACTTCTCTTAATAAGTTATGACTGTAGGTTACATGGTATTCAGTTATTTCTGGAAAAGCTTTCTTTGTAAGAATAGTGGTTGAGAACCATATGTTCTGGCTTTCTTGGGAAACAGAATGCAGACTGATGAAATCGTCCTCCTATGGGAAGAACCTTTTAAACAGAACATCTCCCCGGAATGTGACACTGGCTAGACGCAGCAAGTCACCTGCTGGATCAGGTAATACATGGATGCCTGTGTGTGTGTCTATATATGCAACTGAACATTATTTCAAGAGATGCACAGTGTACCAGATCTATCACATAAAAGTGCTCTTGCATTCACAATGAGTTTAAATATGTAAAACTATGTGCAAGCTTTCTAAGTGAGGACAAAAAAGATGTGAAAAATAACCCATTTGATGTGCAGGTTTGCCTTAATGAATACGTGACTTTCAATTGAAGCGTACAAAATACAGGCACTGAATCTTTTATGGTTGCCCTAAAATACACCACTTAAAAAATTAGGGGATACAGTAGATTCCGGTTAATAGGAACACCGGTTAATGGGACCAGACGCTTATTCGGACCAAATCCTAAAGTACCGAAACTAATCCTATTATATACGTGTAATATGATTTGCTTATTTGGACCAAAATTACGCTTAATCAGACCAAAGAACGTGTACAGTATGTAATATCCGTGAATTAACTCTTCATCTCTGACATAATTACCCGAAAACTCGCGAGTTTCTTCACCAGCCCTATACTGCCACCTACAGGTCTTTGCCTAACATTTCCATTTACTACAAAAAAAGCCACAAGTCGCCACATAGCCACTGCTAAAGCTCGTCAAATCACACTGGATAAATTCTTCAAACGTTGACTGGAATTTAATAAGAACTTGTTTTTTTACAGTATTATGCTTTGCATACTGAGTACCTATACATTGTGTTGTAGATAATTTCGAAAAACTTGTTTGCAAATATACTTTTCAATGAACAAAGTTCGTAAGCAACAGTAGTTCTTGTTTGTACGTTCGCTATACGTGCAAATCATACAATAAAGGTTTAATAAACATTTGACATGTTACATAGCACGTCCCGTCTTCTAACATAGGGCATGTTTGTTTAATTGGATCAGCCGTAAACGATCGCGTCCCGATGTGGTCCGATTAACCACAATCGCCTGCATTTCATTATGTGATATTTAGTTTGAAGAATCCCATAATTTTTGTGAGCAGTATATAAGCTAGAGTAAAATTGGACAGTATTTGTGGATTTGCAATAAAAAGTAAAATAAATAAATAAATTTATATCTGTACTTCTGTTTATTAAAAGACAAATCTAACAATGGCAGTGCAAACTAAACATGGCAGTGCATATTACCTATTAGCGAGCACACATTCCCTTTTCATATTGATTGGCAGGTGATCAGTTATGTTATGGTTATGTTGAGGTCTGAATATTCAAAATACCTGACAAATGGCACAAACATTAATATATTTATCACTAATCAATTTAACACCTTACTCCTTCAACAATTCCCTTTATCTGTCATGTCCCTGTTTGTACCAGGATTCTTTTAATAAAACAATACATGATACACTCATTGAAAAAATAAGGCACCCAGATAGAAATGTTAAAACTAAAAAACAAAAACAGTTATGTCTCAGGCAGATATGTAAATTAGACACTGAATAAATACTGGGTCTAGACACAAGAGGGCATAAATAAAGGATTGCTAAGCATGCCTCTACCATGCAGTCAAAGACATTTTGAGGGTGCACATTAACGGACTGAAAGAAGCAGGACGGTCATTTTGACGAACTGCCCACCGTCTAAGCCGTTCTGATGTTAGGAGCAGGTGTTGGGAGTAGTGGTTCCGGGAGGGCAAACAAGCTCCAGACGGCCCAGGCACTTTCTTTGCCTTCCCAGATATTGTCAATCATTAATTAATGGGACCAGCTGGGAAGCCGGTAGGATCTACAGACTGCAACATCTGTGGGTAACGCGTGTCATAGAGGCCTTTTTACAGTGCAACGGGGGAAGCACATTTGCAACCTCTTGTGGCAAGACCCAGTTTCTAATAACATGATAAGCTGCTGTTAGTTGTATGACTGAATGCTTACCACTGTTGAACCATTATTCCAGCCCTTACTGTCCTCTCGTCTCCAAGCACAGATGGTGTGAGACATATTGTTCAGATTTTGAGAGCTACTGATGTAGCAGTCATACATTTTGGACAGCGCTTAACTGTTGTCAGACAGTTTTTATAACGGCACTGAAGCATTAATTCAAGGAATGGAGCTCATTTGCATGATAATAATGCACATTTGCAGACTAAAAAGTGGTTTGGTTTTTATAAAAATCAGTTTGTTCAGTTTCAAGACAGCTTTATTTATGCGTGCTACCTGTTGTGACAAATCCCATTGCTATTAGTGGTGGTTTTCTAGTGCAACCCAAACTTGGAACATGAATTATTCTGAGGCTTATTTTCTTGAAGATGGAATATTGATGTGAAAGGCTAGATACCGAGGCAAGATTAAAAATTATGGTACAGCATGCATGCTCCTACCATGTACTGGCACACGGCTGTAACCCAATTCTGAAATTCCGAATTCTGAATTGAAACAGTTGGAAACATTATGTAGATTTATGCCACTTCCTTCTGTCACTCGTGTCAATTTCCAAGTTCTTATGTTAACTTTATGTTCTGTAAGTTCACACAGACCATGCATGGACTCAACTAATATTTTCCATTATTGCTGCTTGCTTGCTTCAGCCCAAAAAGTTCATGCTGGTTATTCTATCCAGATTCAATTTCTTAGTGCTTTCAGAGCAAAGCAAAACTGTAGTTTGACTAATAATATTAATAATTCATTAGTAATTCAGTATATGACAAAAAAACAAATCAGGGGCTATTTACATAAATATTTTATAATAAAGAGTCCTCTTAGAGAGGTTTCTAACTTCACTTATAAACTCATAGCCAGGAGTTTTAGCTTAAGAATGATTCCGAAGCGATTTCAAAAAGAGACAAAAATCTTGGTAAGGCAGCAGGATTGACCTGGTATGATGCATTCTTTTGTAGGCTGTGACTGGTTGTCACCCCATCACACACAAACAAATACACATTTAATATTGCATATTTTAAGCCTTTACTTTGAAACAGGCATAGGATTTTGCTAAGTTCAGCCTATTTGACACAGCTCACACACAAATGTATTTGATTTATTTTATTGACAGTTTATTTGCTATGCTGGTAATTTCTGTAGCCTATGTAATCTACAGTATTAGCTAGCCTGTTAACTGAAGAAAATGTGGCTCACCTCTTTTCAATCACTTTGATTGCTGACATGTCTAAATGGATGCATGTAGCATTAATTTCGGGCATTACAGCACTGTTGTACTGGGTAGGAGATTGGTGAGTGAATCTCTAATAAGGTCACTCACAAACATTGTTCTGGCATGATCTAATCAATATTCATTGCCTTTCCACAATTTTCCTCTCTACCATATTTGGATTGTTTGGGTTTTGTAAATATTTCCAGTTTGCATCAACTACTTTATCCTGACGTCCTCAGAAATTCAATTTGCTCATGCCATGATGCACTTTTATAAACATGTTGTAAAGTCTGACAGATCTATGTTCTTTAAATAAAACGGTGCTCACTCACAACCACACTCATCCCACTGACTGAAAACACCTTACTACAATTCACCTTCACATTTAAGACTAATCCTAGAGGTTCACATACTTTTGCCACTGAAATATGTTTATATTGGTCCAGCTCAGTATAGAAATGCCACGGAGTTACACTTTTTAAATTGGGTTCTCTAGATCTACTTTTAGAACTTATGGGAAGGCATGATGATACATTAGGTATGACATTTATGCATAAAAATAAAATATACAGAAGGGTTTCTAAACTTGATTACCTCTGTAGTTGCTTTCAAAATATGAAATTGAAGGTATAAAATCTCAGGGATACACCCCTAAGGAGGGTCACCTTTACCTAGGTACTAACTGCTGACCTTGCACATGCTTGCCTAATTCAGTGGCACTGACTGACTTAATATTTATCTTTTAAGATTCCGCTAGGCTTAGCTGTATTAATCAACAAGCTTCCTGCATCGTTTCTGGAAGTCCTGACCTTACAGACTGTTTTTAAAAGGGTTATGACAGTGTGATTTCTGATACCATTTCCATTTACCATTTCTCATTACCATTGTTACACCTTACACTGTTTATCGTTTTAATTGGAGTGTCTTTTTATTTCTGTGTAAGTGTGCTTTTCACATGAGCCTGAGCATGGTAGAGGTGATGTCATTTGAAACTTGTTTTGATACTCAAAGTTGTTTTGAAGGCTGCTTTGATTTGCTAATTAAATATCCCCTCATTTTTGTGATCAGTGTATGAAATGAAAGACTTTTACTGATGCTTGTTTTGGTTCTTGCTTTGGACACTCAATCGTTTTGCTCCTTTTGCTTTGGGTTACATTTGCTACAGTCTTCCATACATGTGATTCTTGTGCTGACTGGTCTAATCCTTTTTATTCACTTCTGGGCCTTGGCTTTCAGATGTTATTCGTACATAACTTTTGTGTGTTCTTTGAGATTGTGTGTAGTGATTGTTGGCTATTTAATCCACTTCCTTTTACCATTTTCTTATTATTTCATCCAATCCCTAAAATTACTCTCAAAATGATCTATTGTCTAGACACACATTAATCGCCTATTTATCATACATAAACTTTAAGAGAAGACTTTTCTGTAGGCAGTGAAATTGTATAATAATTTGAAATTAAAATGTATGGATTATTTCCAAAGGTGACAAATTGTTTTCAACCACATAGCTAACCAGATTTCACATAAATAAGCCTTGACCCAAGCTTTCTTTCTAATTTTCCTTATAAGCAATGTGCAAGTAACAGGCATATTTTAATAAGGGAGTTATAAAAGTAACACTCTACTTTAAGCACGCTTACTAAATCTGGCAATAATATCAATATATTAAATATGATAAATATAAATAAATATCAAATATGGTTCTGAAGTCTGGCTAGACCATAAATTACTATAGTAAACATAGAGATTATTACTAAACATACAGATATTGGTAATAGTTGATTTAACAGTCTCTGCATTTTGTGTACATCGGAGAAATTACAATGTTAGAAAAATATTTGTGATTTGGTAAGGTAATTAGGAACAGCTATGTATTGAAAGTGTTAAGTGTTGTGAGTTGTTGCTCACATACTTGGACATGCAAAATATCACAATGTCTCCGACGTCACTGACGCCATACCTACTTCTTTTATTTTCATATGGGTGCCTTTGTTTTACCATTTTGCAACAACTATTGTTTGTGACATGCTCATAGTGTAAAATCCAGACCAGTTCCATACAAGTGATGTTGATTTTAGTCAACAACTGTGTTATTAGTCATGCTAAATTGTTAACGACAAGGATGGTGGAAGTTCTAACTATTCTAGCAATAATTGTTTTAATCATGTGTCTGTCCTGGATCTTAGCTTTTTCAGCACCACTAATAATATATGCTTATTATGACGGTTTTAACAATATTTAATAGTTCATGATCTAAAATAATCAAATCGCCCATACCTAATCTAGATGCCAAATGATGTTCTATTCAAAACACACCCAGGCAAACTCGGCTGATGCCATTGCTTTTTTTCTAGTGCAATCTCTAAAATTTGTGCACAGTGAGTCACGGACCCTCCTCTGCAGTCTCTGTGCAAGTTGACCTTATGGGACAGTCAACTTGTATGACTGGTGGATCCTCTGCATGACAAGCTGACACTGGAAGAAACCTCATGGACATCATTGTCATTTAAGATATCAATGTCTTGTAAACGTCTCTCTCTACTTTTTTCTCTGTTAATACAGTAGTATAGTTGTAATTTTTTGATGCTGCCGATGATGATTATTAGAATCTAAACACTACATGACTACACTGATTTGTGACTGCTTAAAACAATACTAGGTTTTACTGGATGTTAATGTAGCATTTCATCTGCATATACATGTTTAAGTTGGAGCCATCTAATCAAACGCTACACAACAATGTAGCTGCAGGACTGCCACTGGGTGACTGAATAGAACTGCATAGTATCACTTCCTTATTTATGAAGAAAAACTGATAACAGAATAGAGCATGAGACAGGGATATGAAATGTATGTAAAAATAAAAACTATATAGAGGGTATGCATATAGGGGAAACACTGGGGATACATAAGGTAGAAGTATAAACTGTACAGGAGTAAATAGTCACTCAGAGAGAGAGTCTGAATAAAGGGGTAGGGTAGTGACTCAATCTTGCAGATAACTTCTGCACTGAACACAATTTGAGTTGAGTAACATTAACCTCCACTGTCTCATTTTTAAATTTTGTTGAGTGTGCCATCAACAATTATGAGTTTGGCCCCTGTAATAAAAATGCTTTGACTGCATGGCTGGGCTAATTAGTGTTAGTAATTGTGTATGATGCTGTAGGATTGTGTGAAAGAACATGTACTTACTAACATCTCTAAATGACATATAGTGTGTATAACACATTATGTTTATTCTTCATATTCAGATGTTGACTTTACAAATATGCCCTGACCCATTTGCCTTTACCCTCGATTTTCACTGTGGGAAATGTAAGGATTTAGGCAGGTGTTTTTTGCTTCACTTTCCGCTGTCTGTGATACGATTGCTTTAAACTGTGCCAGATGAAGAAGCTTAGTCGGCCCAGTGGGAGCTCTGTGAGGGTTGCCATGGTGATATGAGCTGAGGAAGCTGGTGCCTCGGAGACAATAGCGATGCCCATATATGGGCGAAGCTTACTGTTTGGCAGACAAACCGGAAGCTGGATGTGTTACTGAGTACAGCTTGTCAGGTTCTTATTGGATTGCTTTGTCCCGCCAGACAAATCAGATGTTTACAGACAGTCTGCATAAAATAAAGCTCAAGCTCAGTGTGGCCTTTGCAAGCTTCAGTGTGCCAAAAGTACACTCCCTGAATGTTAATGTGATGTTGTGCTGGAAGTAGGGGACACAAGCTATGCTATGACACTAGTTGTAGAAGAATCATTGGTAAAAGGCATTTTAGTAATTACCGTTCATTTCTCATTCCTTGCTTTGTTCAGTGTTTCCTATTAAACTGGCACATTTCTTTTGCCGACTCTCTCCTTCTCAACCCACCATGCATACTGATTTGATGATCAATTGAAATGACTCAGGAAAGATGTTTTCCCTTCTTGCTGGAATAGTATGACCACAGTTACTTGATTTTCCTTGGAATAACATTTAATTGATCATTCTGCAGTCCTGACCTGTCTAATAGGGAATGTGATGCAAATTTTTAAATAAAAAACACATCGAAAGACATGTTTGCAGGAATGGAACGAAATAACAACATAAACACTACAGTGTTAAGAAAAAAACTGGCACCATTACAAAGTGGTACATGCATTACTGTCCCAACAATTTTTGTATTGTGTTTTTTTGCAGGTCTGAAATGCAGAAATGGATGTGTATTAACTAATAAAGTTTGCCAGACAAAACATGAAATATCTTAGGTTCATACTGTAAGAAAAACAAAGTAAGAAACACTTAATCTACATTTTTAATACTATCCCAACTTTGTGTGACTTGGGGTTGTAAATATGGGGTATATATATAAAGCATATAGGGCCCATCCAGTCCCACCCTGCCTGGGTCCAACTGAAGTAACTCCCTTCATCATTCAGTTATTAGGAGACGATGTGCCTCCAATAACTTACCTTGACTCATTATCTTAAATCTATTAGTGATTTAATTTAAATTGTATTACTCATTTAAATTTTATTATTAATTGAAATTGTACTTGAAATCTACTTAATTGTATTATTACTACAACTTCATTTATTTCCATTAACATCTAGGCACCCAAGGAGGATGGTCACTTTTTGAGCCCTGGTTCTCCCAAGGCTTTTTCCTTCTTTATACGCCCTAGACTTACTCAATTTGGGATTGGCCTTTTAAAATAATATAATATTGTAAATCTGCTTTAAGACAATGCATCACTGTAAAAAGCACGATATTAATACATTTGACTTTATGCCAGTTGACAAACATGTATATGAAGAAGAATCGCAAGAATACAATTGTGATAGTGGGGTATCACAAAAAGGGCTAATATAAGAAATCCAATAATGCATTCTTACTATTTTATTCAAGTTTTCCTCTTATAATCTAAATACAGTCATTATCACTATTGGAAGAATATATAATTGCTGTAAAAAAGGATTTAACTGTTATTTAATAGTATAATTTACATAGCAATTCTAGGCTTGACTGAACTGGTCCGGGTAGGTTCCAAAGGTCTTACAAAATGTGCCTTGTTTTATTAACTGTATCATGCAGAGATGTTTACAGAAATGTGGAAAGATAGTAAAAAATAGATACAGAAAGTAAAGACACATTCTGTGCTGTAATACATTTTATATAACCAAACCTGCCAGAGATGTTTCTATAAAGAGGTACATGTCTCCACAATGTAATATAGACATCACACACACACACACACACACACACACACACACACACACACACAAACACACAAACACACAAACACACTGCTAGTTTTAAGTCTCTGTTTTTGCCTCATAGGTAAAAATTTGTGTCTTATCTGTAGTCTGCAGTTTTAATCCTTTGATTCCCAGTCTAAATTCCTTAAAACATAAACAGCTGAGCCCAGCAAAAGACTACATTTACAGGTTAATACATTTGGTGGATGCTTGGATCTTGGGTAACCTAGGCCAGAGATATACTTGCTGTTTAACCACGAGTTTGTGTAGACAAACTAGTCCTACAAGTGTACTGATTTCTCACCAGCTGTTTTCACAAGCATATTTGTTACTTTGCAGCAGCAATGACACATCATATAGATGTGAGTAACTGCAGAGTCTCAGAATCTTTTCAAAACTTTATGCTATTTTTGCTGCTGCAGAGTGCCCCTACCATTTATGCATGTATTGCATTTTCCGCATGCGTAACGTAAATCTGCAAACAGAGGAGAAGCAGCCATGATGTGCACACGTAGTTAAAAGCAAGTGTCCTTATAATAAAGCAAAAAACTTACAATGGATACTGTACTATTCTGCCATCAAGTGAGCATATAAAGAACTTAAATGCTATAAGCATTGAAGTTCCAACAGCGGATCTTGGGTAGTTCTAGGTTGTCATATTATACCAATGGTAATGTGCAACAGCATGTTATGTACAAAGCGGATTCCAAAAAAGTTGGGACACTAAACAAATTGTAAATAAAAACTGAATGCAATGAAGTGGAGATGGCAAATGTCAATATTTAATTCGTAATAGAACATAGATGACAGATCAAAAGTTTAATCTGAGTAAATGT
>JAVSBV010004710.1:0-12840 GCA_033117975.1 Parotocinclus spilosoma
ACTCACAGACTCTGGGCACTGCAGAATCAATACTTAGTCACGCTCAAACCAGGGACCTCAGAGCTACAGGGCAACAATGTTAACCACTGCATCAACATGAAGCGAAAGTTTTATATTTATGTTAGAATAAGTTAAAAATACTGTAGTTAAACAGCATACACTTGTAATAACGAGGACCAATTATTTATAGAAATTGCTTAAAATGATTCTGATCAGGGTTAATAATGTTATTATGATATTGCTTGTGGATGCTCTTTGAAACTGTTTGCATTTTGTTAAATTGCACTTTATTAAAGATGTAAAGTCTCCACTACCTGATATGGCAGTTCATTTTTGGAATTATATTCGTTTAAATTTGGTGTGGTTTCCCTGAATGAAAAAAAAAATATATTGGACATCATGGATTGTACTCCAGCCTAAACAAACATATGTTCCTCAGTCAGTTCTGTTCCTCAAAGCCATCCAGTCTGTGAGGGTAAACATAATATATGCTTCCTTTTTGGAGTCTCTTTATGACCACAGGAAGCAAAACACACTTGGAGGGTTCACAGGTTCCCGTTATTGGCTGGCGTGCCTCTACTGGACTACAGGTAAGCCGTCGATAACAATGTATGGTTTGCAAATGTTGGGGTCTCACTGCTCTAGCGCCAGTATCTGTCTATGAGCAGGGAGTTTGGCTCTTTTCACGTGTCCACAGTCTTCTCCTGGGTAATTAAGTTTCATTTCCCGCCTTGCTGTGAGTATTTTCCTGTGATTGACTTCAGACCCAGCGTGACCCTGTGCAGGATAAATCTCCTAATCATATTTCGGGAAGTGTAGAGGAACAACTGTTCCTGTTAACGTGAATTTATTAGTAAAAACATGGTGAAGAAGAATAGTGGGTCAGATTTATTGTTTAGACATGTCACTCTGTGTTTATTCCTGTTTCACAAAGTGTAATGGACAGATTTATGGCACAGTGAGAAACACAGTGCTAACAGCGATCAGAGAACCTCTGATACACTAACACACACACACACACTCCCTGAGTCCCCTGCTGAGTGTGACAGCCTCAGCATCAGTACCTCTGAATGGTCTTGTTTTGAAGGGAACACACTCAAAGGTGAGAAAATGGAAGGTAGGTCGCCACAGCGGCTGCCAGTACGGGCCCAGGGTTCTGACCCGCCTGTAGTCTGTATATGGATAATGCTCACGGTTCATCAACCCCCAGTCCTGTTCTATAATAGAAATGGGCTGACACTGGATGTCATTTTGGTGGTTATAGAGCATTTTTAGAACAATAAATACAGACCTGGTCGCATGTGGCAGGCTAGGGCGGGTTACGACAGTGTTAACATGCACGGTCATGCTGTTACCAAACACTGAAGGTTGTGTGGTCAGAAATTTCAGATACACAGAAACACAGATCAGGACTAGAGGATAAAATGTGTATTAAATAAAGGGCTTTTCTAAGTTTACACTTTTCTCTGTACTTGTGTTCTTGTTCCTGCATCTAGCTAAATATTGTCCAAACACCCCAATATGTTCTTGCTCCACCTTAATTAATGAGAATTCATGAGGAGGTGATTCTTGTGTGGACTTGGCACTGCCAGATATCCCACAATGCATCCTGCACCAGTCAGCACAGTAATGATGCCACTGGAGTCTTGGTCCTCCCATGGTTTCTTCTTTCTATATTCATATTCTTTCTATAAATTTGGGATTTGCCTTTTAAGATAATATAATATTATAAGGCTTCTTTCATACAATGCACCATTGTAAAAAGCGCTATATAAGTACATTTGACTTTGGATGTATAATTTTTAGACAACTACTGCTGTTGTGTTGGAATAAAGTTATAAAATTATTTTCTAAAATGTGAGGTAGCTGTTAAGATAAAAAAAAACATTTTTTAAATATTATTTGGTGCTTGCTTATGTTTAGATTGAACTATTCAATGGAAAGTAAAAGATCTGAACTGATGTTTACATACTGTATGTTGTTTCAGTTATTATTTATTTTGCTTCCGTTGGGTCAAACGATTACTTTAAACTTATTAATTAGATAATCAATTAGGTTTTAATCTTACCTATAATATCCAGGCTGTAAGCGGACCGCATCCCTTCTTGAGTCTTGGTCCTCCCAATTTTCTCCCAATAGTTTAGGGAGTTTTTCCTTCCCACTCTTGCCCTAGGCTTACTCAGCTTGTGACTGGCCTTAGATATGAGAAGTTATTAGACAATTGCAAATGTTACTTTTTGATAATGCACCACTGTGTATATATACGAGATTGACATTTGACTTTTAAACATCTAAAATGAATAAGTCTTTAGACCCCTCCACTTTTTTCCCCCTCCCTTCACATTGTCTTTTGTTGCATACTTGTGCTAAAATGGCACAGGCAGAAGCCTCTAGTCAGAAAAAGCACATGAAAGCACCTTAAGGACTCTCAGACTGTGAGAAACAAGACTGAACACTATGATATAAAAAGTTCAGATTGGTGGAGTGCCGCAGTGGTGGTTGATCACCTGGAAGTTTCCACTACCTGCACACAGGACGTTATGAGAACATCTTTGGATTGACCATTAGGTTCTTGGTGACCTCTTTTATTGCTTAATTTGGTCTAGGAAGAGTGTTGGTCGTTTCAAACGTCTTCCGTTTAAGAAAGACATGATACCACTGATCACTTGAGAGCTTTCAGTGTAGCAGATTTTTGTAGCCTTCAAGGAAATCTTGTCTGATTTTTCAATCAAAGGCCTGGTTTTTGCTCTGATATACATCGTTAGCTTTTGGGATTTTCATATAGAGATGTGTCTCAGTCCGTCAAGGTGTAGAAACATCTCAAAGATGGCCAAAAACTAAATTAAGTTGTGTAACAAAGGATATGAATACGTATGTTCATCCACAGTTCTAGTTTTTTCCTTTTTTAAAACATTTTCAACACTTTGTAATGTTTTTACTCTCTCATTATGAGGTATTGATTTATGTTATTTTAGTATAAAAGTAAAAGGATTTACAAGGTTTTCCAAATGCATAGTGTGTCTCATAATGTGTAACAAGTTCAGTAACACTGCCACTGATGTATTAAGAGTGGTCCAACACCACCCAATCCATGCTGGTCCCGTTCCAGTGATGGATGAGGGAGAGCTGATAAACTGTGAACTTCTGCAGTGCAGAGATAAAGACAGACGTCTCGCTCTCAGATTACGGGAACGGCAAGCTACAGCCTGAGGGCTCTTAATGCTGTATCATATATATGTGTCTCTGTCTGTGTGTGTGTGTGCGTGTGCATGTGCACAAGTGAAGAGCTGCATTATCACACACACTCATGAGAAAGTGCCCACTCTCACATCTCTGATTAGAGCGGGTCATTTCGGACGCGCCGAACCTCCGTGAGTGCTTGTTATGAATAATGGCAGCCATCGACACACGTCTCCCTGCCGGTCCTGTTAACTCTGAGTTATGGAGAGCAGAGATGTAGAGGATTTTATCTCAGGAATAAAAAATGAACAAGGGGAAAAAAAATCCTTATCGTAAATGTAGTCACTGGAGAAAAAAAGATGTTTTGTTTGCTACTGATGTCTGGAAATATCATTGAAATTCATCTACGAGCTCATCAACGAACAATAACATTTTTTAATAAGTCACTGAGTAGAGCGAGAACATATTAAAAAAAATGATAATTCAAATACTTTATACACAATCAGCTCTAATTATTTTAACCCTTTCTCCTGGTATAGGACTACTCGTGGACAAAATGTGGACTTCCCTCAGATAGAGCCACTCATACCTACATGGGACACCTGAGCCAGCCTGGGGGCACCACCAAAACCCAACCCATGTCCCTGTGGTGGTGGGTCAGCATATTAGACCTCTGTGCCACCTATTCATTGTGGTTAAAAATCAATTATTTTTTTCCCTCCTCTTGAATAATCTACTTAGCCTGTTCAAGGAGACTGGGGATTCACCAGGTGGCATTCTGGACAGGATGCCAGTCCAGCACAGGGTTCTGTGCACACATTGCCCAACATTTGGGATTCAAACCCAGGTCCTCAGGCATGTTATAACCAACAGCTGGGTTTTACTGCAGAGAAAAGCAGAGCTGTGGTCGAGATTCTGAAAAGTGCTTGTGGTTAATAATCTCATGCAAAAAATACGAGGCAATTTTGAATGTTAATTGAAGTGTTTAAGGATGTAACCCCAGACCAGTGGTTCACAAAAAGAGGTGGTGTGGAGCTGTTACAGGAGTACACAGCAAGGAGCAACAAGCAACAAGCAACAACAAGGAGCATTTTGAGCAATTTGTTACTTTCTTTTGTTTTGTTTTGCAGTTACGATGTTTAAATTATTCCAGATGACACGTACGTGTGTGTCGGAGTGGATGCAAAGCCTCGTCTTTCATCGAACCACAACGAGGCAGAAGTACACTCCAGCCTCAGCTACAGTGTGGTATCAAATTAAGGAACATAGCATCAGACACCAAACACAAGTTGGCCGTCTTACTGAACTTGCTGCGGGGAAAGAATTTGGTAAAAATATTTTCTTTTTCTTTCACCAACCGAAAAGCTCAAAGTCACTGTTTGGACAGCTTTGTGAAATCCGGATCCTCCCGCACTGGCGTATAAACAGTAGGATGGTATTGATGATTCCGATCATCTCTGCGGAGCATCTACCAGAACTAATGGCTGCGTGTCAGGGTTTCTCTCGCGTTTTGTTTTTACGGGGGCTCGTTTTTCCACTAATCGCTTCACCGACAGCAGGCGCTGGCGGCGGATTAATTAAGCCTCTGCATCCCCTACAGAAGCCATCGGAGAGAAAATGGCTCTTTAATTCGACTCTAATTGAAGCAATGGCCAGCAGGGGAGAGTCCGACGCCGGACGCAGGGGGAAGTCAGGCGTAAAGACGGTGCAACTTTGCTCAGCGAGGAGCCAAAAATCTGCCAACGCACACACCTTGGTTGAGAAAAGCGAGCTTCCCCAAGCGGGCTGTGTGTTATTGGCTTCGTTAATGGTTGTTTATTCTTCGTTTGGCAAGAAGTGATTGATCGGCTTCATTTGCGCTGATACCCATCGTCATTGTTAGCGCGTCTGACAGTTTTGGAGAGCAGGAGGAAGCGCTCGTGGCACCAAGTCATCCCTCTTCCTGTAATAAGGGGAGCCATTTGGAAATCTGATTTATTTAGGCACAGGTTATTAGCAGCACGTGTGCTTAATTTGTTTTTCTCCACTTTGACAGCTTGTTTCACCTCGCAATCCTCACTTCACAGCAGCACAATAAGGTAAAAAGAAAGAAAGCAAGAATAACAAAAACACACAAAGTGCGCTCGGCTGTCTGGCTCTGACGGCTGTGACGGCTCCCAAGCAGGCCGTCGTCTCTCAGAATGGCAGCCCAGAACGGGTTTGAGGTATGGCTGCCTGTCATTCAGTGCCGCGTCGAGCGTTCAGGTAAAAATAGCTCGAGTTAGGAACGTCTCACTCTCTGTCAACCGTTACACACTTTAGATTTACTCTAAAGAGTCGAAATGTGTCAGATGTAGCACACACACCAAGGGTGTTAAACAAAGGCTGACAAATGCAGGTTTTGTATCAGTAATGAGTGTGAGGAAGTTCGGACAGGTTAGCTATCGTTTAGCGTCTGCATTACGTTCTGTGAAATGGGTCAAAGCCTGAAATGAACTTCGATCAGACGGCCACAGCCTTTTTAGGCTACTGAAATAAAAACTGTGTATGTTAATAACACACACTCAACTATTATACACATTATTAACTTAAACCTTGGTCCTCCCAAGGTTTCTTCATCTACTTTCAGTTTTTCCTTGTCACTGTCACTCTAGGCTTGCTCAATTTGGGATTGGCTTTTTATGATAATATAAGATTGTAAAGCTGCTTTGAGATAATGCTCTATTGTATAAAGCTCTATAGAAATAAAATTGACTTGACTTTTTACTATTAATGAAAATTCACAATAATTACAAAAAATACAGTACTGTGATTAAGACATAACTCTAAATTGTATGGTATGACCAACCTGATACTTTGCATTGATAAACTGAATTCTTCCTGACTTTTGGCTGGGAGTGTCTGGTGGGTGGTTCGGCTGGACCGGGCTTAGGTCCTCCCAATCTTGACTTGTGCATCCTTACCTTGGACTAGAGCAGAGCTGCGGGTCCACAGTTTAAAAAAATGTATGGCGATCTGGGATTTTGGGGTGTTTCTTCTTGCCTCCTTAGTGTGATCAGTCAGGTTTGTTGATTTCTTGGGAGGTGGGTTGCCATGTCTTACATGATCCCTCTTTGCTTTGTTACTTTCTGGTTCTCCTCTTTCTAGCTTTGTGACTCTGTGCTCATAATCAACAGGTAACTACATTTTCTCTTTTCTCTCTGAGCTGATGGTTCAGCCTTCCAAAGACTTGTTATCGTTAAGTGACTCAGTGTATCGGACGAAATATTTGCAGATATGCATATCTTTTACATAATTTATGTAACCGTTATTATTTACTTAATTTTACTTTTAATACAAAGGTAATTACTAACATCTAGACCACCCAGGCAGGTTGGGTCCCTTTTTTAAGTTGTGGTCCTTCTTTAACTTGACTATTAACAACAAACAGATGAACCAAAGACTGAGTGAATGTGAACCAGTTTAGTTTTAATATCTAGGGTCATTAAACAGCATTAATCTGCACTGTTTTGATTGTTCAGGATTGAATGATTAGTTATTTCTTCATGAAAAGATGGAATTGTAACTGTAAATGCAATCTCATCAGGAAACAACGTAGATCCAATGTGCATTAAAAGACTTCCTTTCTTCATTTTGTGTATTTATGGCATCGTCGTTAAAGATTGTTAGATGGATGTTGAAATGTATATTTTATTGTAAATATTATGTGTATAACTGTATATTACCCTGGGGGGTATACACTGTATATTTTAAAGAAGAAGTGACAATCAAAACTTAAACATGTTGCATTCTTCCTTTTGGTCAGATAACTAAGCTAGTACTACTAATAACTAATCTACTAACTAATCATAAGACTAAGTAACAAGAAGTACAAACACATGATAAAGAAGAACCAAAAGAAGACCTTACTGAAGAGAAAACATAGGCTGAATAAGAAAGAAGAAAACTGGACTTGTTCACACATTCCTCTTTTAAAATCAGATCATTCAAATGGTACTACAATAATAGTATAATAATAGTATAATCATATAATAATAGTAAATGAAGAGAAAATAAACATGCTAAAGAAGAATACTAAATAAAGGCTGAAAATAAATCTATAGGAATAAAACAAAAACTATAATACTGTTGCACTGGTAGTATGTTCTGACAAATCCATCATATTTTACATTTATCATAAAACCGAGTTGATTAATATATAATCTATGTATCAAACATAGGTAATATACATTTCCTCACTTTGAATTTATACAAAATTCAAAATGCAGCACACGTTTTTTTGCAAGATGTGTATTTATGTTTATTATCGGATTCCCATCGTAAAACGGGCCGCTCGTGTACAGTGAGATACTAAAATTATTTTACTTTTTGCTGCCTGGGGAACCTTTGTTCTCCTGGAGTGTAAAACTTGGAGGATAAAAAAGGCTGAATTTGTAAGCAGGCCCTTTAAATTACTTGCAGTCCATAACAGGGTCGGTAGGGGTCGCTTTTGCAGTGCCAGGGGATGATCCCCTTAAAAAGACAAAGTCACGATTTGTACTGCAATAGTTTCTTGCTTTATTCATTTATTTAATTTATTATTCTAAAATGGATGTATATTTTAAGCAGTGACATTCTAGTACGTCTTTTAGCAATTGATGTTATTTTCACTCAAAAGCATATGAGTAATAAATATAAGTATAAATAAAAAGTAATAATGCACACACATTATTACATACACAACGCTCCACCAATGGTCCTAATATCTGGTGTTGGTTTTTCCGGTTCAGGCATTTTTTCTGATGTCTCAATGTCTTTGTCTTAAAATTAAACTCAGAATGATGTTTAAAACACTTGCCAGTGTGACCGGAAAACATATTAACATGAGAGGATCGAGCACAGCATGTAACTAAAAGAACAGCGGGGGAAAATAAATGAAATTAAATAAACGAGGACGTCCTACGGTGTAATCAGACTGTTTGGGTTCCTTAATCTACTCCACCGCTGATTGAGTCGAGATGCCCGTTTTAAACACTTCCGATCATTTTAGGCTCTCCCGCCATTAGAGCGGGTATAAATTTGGTTATGTGAAAGTTCACTTGCGACTTCTGTCATTGTCAAAAAAGTTACATGTGCATGTTTTTGTGTACCTTGTAATTTCTCCAAAGTCAAATCCGAATTTAATTCTGTATCACTTTTTACAGTGGAACAATATCTTAAATCTGTTTTACAATATTAGATCATCTTTAAAACGTTAAGGCCAATACCAAACTGAGAAAGCCTAAGGTGACAGTGGCAAGGAAAAGCCCTAAATGTTATAAAGAAGACCTTGGGAGCACCAAGAATCAAAAAGGGAAGCTATTTGCTTGGGTGGCTCAGATGATTAATGTAAGATTTAATCAAGTTATCAAAGTTACCTTTATTTCATCCAAGTTATCTAAAATAGATATCATTTTTGGGAGCAGTATATTATGAAGACTATATTTAATTAGAGAGCATAAAATACATTAATATTAATATTACATAAAATAGCATATAAATATTATATCTGCGTTATTTAGTGCTCAGTGGGAAAGTTTTGGCGGAGTTACTGCTCTTTCTGGTTCAAGTACGGTGGGGTTGAATTACTTTTAATTCTAATTTTTGAGTTGTTGAAATGTTATGATTAGTTGAAATCAGGCTGACCAATCAGAGCTCGGTTGTCAGGCAAAACAGTTCATTCTGCTAGTAGCAGAGAACAAGAGCTTACATTAAGTTAACAGACTGATTATAAAACCTGGATATTAAAATCTGTGGTAATATAAAGCTAAAAGCCTCTTAGTGACTAAATGGAACAGGTTTACTGTTTATTCGAGAATTCTAATCTGTTCTAATCACAAACACAAGAGCTTCCTTTACTCATCTTCAATTGTGATTTTGTTTTTAAATGATGTTTTCAGAGGGTTTAGCAAAAAAAAGTAGCATGCTAAAAATTTAACTTGGTATTAAAAGTAATAAAATCTTGTGGGAGATCAAAGTTCAACATTTCGGAAATAACATAATAACATTTTCCACCTTGCAGGTGGACGTTTTAGCTCATTTGTGAATCTTTTGGATATTCATTTAGAGTGTGTGTGTGTGTGTGTGTGTGTGTGTGTGTGTGTGTGTGTGTGTGTGTGTGTGTGTGTGTGTGTGTGTGTGTATACACCTGGGGGGTGAGCCGGGGTGTGTTTGGAACTAGAGTGTGGATTAAAAAAAACATTTTAGGCTACTTAATCCCAAATGTACGGTCCGTTTTGGGACAGAATCACCTGCAGCTGCGTGGAAGCGAGGATTTGTGGCTTTGTTTGTAAATCAGTCGCAGTCCTGACCTTGGTCGATCACTTTGTGCTACCTTAAAGCTCTCCCCTGATTATTTGGTATTCAGCTCTGCCCTCTGAGTAAAGGAGAAGTCAGCTGAGCTTTTACTCTGCGTTTGATTTGCATCAGAACCCGAGACTCACCTGCGCTGCATTAGGAATGAATAATGAATTCCTAAAACCAGGGGAAGTTTTATAAAGTGACGGATAATGACTCTGACTGAGAGGGAGTTCTATTGAGCAGTGTTATTTCTACCCGGCGTTTCTCCGTTAATTCCTGTTTTCCACTTTGTGGTGACGAAACCAGCTCATCATCCAAAGAACAGTTTTTAAAAACGAGCAGGAAATTAGAGCAAAAAAAATAAATAAGTTAAATACCTTTTATTATTATTATTATTATTATTATTATTATTATTATTATTACACGTCAAACTTTATGCACTTTACACTCAAACTAAATCTGTTTATGAAAGTCATGTTTCACAGTTTATTGTGCTTTTGTGTTCAGTTTTATAGTTCAGTTTTTGTGTTTGTGTTCAGTTTTATAGTTCAGTTTTTGTGTTTGTGTTCAGTTTCATAAGTTATTTTTTGTAGTTGGGTTTAGTTTTATAGGTTATTTTTTGTAGTTGGGTTTAGTTTTATAGTTTATTGTGCAGCCATGTTCAGTTTAATAGTTCCTTTTTTGCAGTTGTGTTCAGTTTTATAGTTTATTTTCCGATTGTGTTCAGTTTTATAGTTTATTGTGCAGTTGTGTTCAATTTTATAGTTCAGTTTTTGTGGATGTGTTCAGTTTCATAGTTTATTTTTTGTGGTTGTGTTTAGTTTTATAGTTTGTTGTCCGATTGTGTTTAGTTTTGTATTTTAATTTGAGGTTGTGTTCAGTTTAATAGTTTATTGTGCAGTCGTGTTCAGTTTTATAGTTTCATTTTTGCGGTTGTGTTCAGTTTTATAGTTTGTTGTCTGATTGTGTTCAGCTTTATAGTTTATTGTGCGATTGTGTTTAGTTTTGTACTTTATTTTGAGCGTGCCTTCCGTTTAATAGTTTATTGTCCGATAGTGTTCAGTTTTATAGTTCATTGTGTGGTTGTGTTCAGTTTAATAGTTTATTGTGCAGCTGTGTTCAGTTTTATGGTTCAGCTTTTGTGGTTGTGTTCAGTTTTATGGTTTATTGTGTGGTTGTGTTCAGTTTTATAGTTTATTGTGCGGTTGTCTTCAGTTTTACAGTTTATTGCGCTTTTGTATTCAGTTTTATAGTTTATTGTGCAGTTGTGTTCAGTTTTATAGTTTATTGTGCAGTTGTGTTCAGTTTTATAGGTTATTGTGCAGTTGTGTTCAGTTTTATAGGTTATTGTACAGGTGTGGTCAGTTTTATAGTTTATTTTTTGTGGTTGTGTTCAGTTTTTTAGTTTATTGTGCAGTTGTGTTTAGTTTTATAGTTTATTGTGCAGTCGTGTTCAGTTTTATAGTTTGTTTTTTGTTGTTGTGTTTAGTTTTATAGTTTATTGTACAGGTGTGTTCCATTTTATAGTTTCTTTTTTGTGGTTGTGTTTAGTTTTTGTTTTGTGTGTTTAGCTTTAGTTTACTGTGCAATTGCTTTCAGTTTTATAGTTTATTGTGCGATTTGTTTCAGTTTTACAGTTTATTGTGCTTTTGTGTTCAGTTTACCAGTTCGTTGTGTAATTGCACAACTTTAAAAGTTTGTTGTATTAACAAGTTATTATTCAGCGGTGTATCTTTAACAGCTCGCTGTGCAGTTGCATTGAGTTGTGTGATTACAGTTTGTGGTGTGATTGTATTTATTTTAACCGTCCGTTGTGTTAAAGAGTAAGTTTCAGTTTGAGCCAGTAGAGGCCGCTGTTGAAGCAGAAATCAGAAATCAGCGTTTTCACCTAAAAATGTCCAGGCCAGTGGGATTTGAGCTCACGTTCTTGTGAGGGTGATATTTCCCCGCTAAGCACTTAATAACAACACTTAGATGAAGAGAAGATCCCCTTATTAACACTAATTCATCATTATTAGGGAGACCACGTAATTTGGGGTCGGTCCCGTTATTATTCCGTTATAAGGTCCTGCATGAGGGAATTAAAATCACTTGTAATATTTTATGTAAGAAAACATATGTAAGATTTTAGGTGGAGGATTTAAACCGATGTAAAATGAAACCTGATCACGCACCGCCATCTGGTGGACTCCTGGTGAAACATCAGCTCTAGTATCTCCGGTATGACATCTCAGGTCGTGTGCACGCTACATGATTAGCTCCACAATTCCTCATGTCTGTCCTTAGACCGATAAAAAAGACGATGCATCTCCCGCAGATCTGCGTCGAGCTCCTGAGCTGAGACTGATGCATGAGGAACAGAGCTGGAGGTGACACCCTTTCCCCAGCCTGTTTATCGCTATGTAAAATAAATCGATGGCCTCGAAAGCAGCATCTCTCCTGAGAGGTGTGTGTGTGTGTGTGTGTGTGTGTGTGTGTGTGTGTGTGTGTGTGTGTGTGTGTGTGTGTGTGTGACAGCACAGCTCAGGGATGGGTTGGTGTTGGTAATAATTGAAGCATATTAATATGAAGGACCGGTGGTGTTTGAGCGAGACACTAGAACTATTGAAAAAGCATGTTGTGCTGTGGGACGGCCTTGTCCTGGCACAGTAGAAGTTAAAGCCAGTGCGTGAAGAGAATTAGGACAGATTGGTGTGTGTGAGAGAGAGAGACAGAGAGGGAGAGAGAGAGAGGATTGTGTGTTCGTTGCAATCCAAACCACTTAATGTGGAAAAACCTTAACATGGTTTAATACACTAAAACAATTACTTCCACTATTCACAAAAATGAGGGAAAATTAAAAGAGAAAAGTTCTGCAGTAATCCTCTCTCAGTTACTTCTGATCACAAATAATCTCTAACGTTGAAACCTGAGATCCAAAATTTCCTTTAATAACCAATTGTAGGGAAAATGCTTAACTTTCTTAAATTGGTGACTTATAGTGGGTACAGAAAGTATTCAGACCCCTTTAAATGTTTCACTCTTTGTTTTATTGCATCCTTTTGCTCAAATAAAAAAGTTCATTTTATTTATCATTAATGCACACTCAGTATCCCATCGTGACAGTAAAATAGACATGTAGAATTTTTTGTAAATTTATTTAAAAAAAGAAAAACGGAAATATCACATGGTCATAAGTATTCAGACCCTTTGCAGTGACACTTATATTTAACTCACAAGCTGTCCATTATTACTTATTCTTCTTGAGATGGTTCTACTCCTTCATTGGAGTTCAGTTGTGTTTAATTAAACTGATTGGACTTGATTAGGAAAGACACACACCTGTCTATATAAGACCTCACAGCTCACAGTGCATGTTAATGC
>JAVSBV010004721.1:0-12840 GCA_033117975.1 Parotocinclus spilosoma
GGGGAGGACATGCAGACTCTACACAGAAAGGACCCAGGTCTCTCCACCCTGGGATTGAACCCGGGACCTTCTTATTGCTGATACTGGAATCTCAATTTCCCTGAGGGAACGCTAAAATCTTATCTTATCTTATCTTATCTTATCTTAT
This sequence comes from Parotocinclus spilosoma, assembly GCA_033117975.1. Taxonomy (NCBI): domain Eukaryota; kingdom Metazoa; phylum Chordata; class Actinopteri; order Siluriformes; family Loricariidae; genus Parotocinclus; species Parotocinclus spilosoma. Next base: position 149 of record JAVSBV010004721.1, read on the forward strand.
CTTATCTTATCTTATCTTATCTTATCTCATATTTATTCCATTGCCCATTTGCATTCCTGATGTTACCTATTGTAGAAAGATATCTCCACTTCCAACTAACAAAGGCTTGGCAAACCAACCCATCTCAGCTAAAATATCCTGGCAAATGGCAGAATCAAGTTGCATCAACCGTCACAGCCACTGGCTGCAAGCCAGGCCAGAAGCTTCAGTGATGATGCATAAGTGATCCTTGGCACGTGACATTACTGCAGAATGCAAAGAACATAATACCTAAAATGAATGTGGTCAAGAGGATGTGGCGATACTGGTCCTGTGTTCACTTGATATCGGACCAATACCAAATTGAAAACCACTACTGGATTGCTCCTGCATTTACTCATGGAAAGGCAGAGTAAATTTAGCACGGCAAAAAAAAACAACAAAACGATTTAGCTAAGGGTAAACTAATAAATAATTTAAAAAAAACATTATTTGTTCATTTTATTTTCATCTTATTTGTCGATAGTACCTACATTTAACTTTACCCGTTTAATCCATCAGGGGTGGCAGCTACATATAATAATAATAATAATAATAATAATAATAATAATAATAATAATAATAATAATCATAAATTAATAATAACAATAATAAATTAATAATAATATTAATAATAAATTGATTTCTGGTTAGGAGTTTTTATATCACGCCGCATGCTTTATGTAGTTTTTATTTGAATCTGTTTTATCTTTATCTGTTTTACCATTTTTATATAGTTTAAAATTAATGCCAAAATGCCTATTGAGTGGGCTGTTTCTAATAACATTTTTTTTAAACGTTTTACTATCGTTTTTTGCTTATTGTAGTTCCAATACGGACAAGATAAAACTACATCTCCCACGATGCATCGTTCTTGTATTGACCGAAAGCCCCTACATTGTTCTACCGGAAGTTTACTGTAGCTTTTATTTAGCGGACCTTACATTAGAATTTAGAGCTACTGTGTTTTAGTGATCAGATTTAAGATGAATTACATTTGCAGGTAACAGTAAGACGAATGGAATCGGAGAAAACGTTTTCTTCTTCATGCCTCACAAACGTTTTCAGTGGAGCAACGCAGACTTTCTTAATGCTTGTATCGGGGTGTAATACAGATAAAATAATCACACACGTTTTGTTCACACATTGTTGCACTATTTAGTGTATGAAACAACTGGTTATTCAAACCGCCTAGTGCCCTGTCCGGCCAGTAGGAGCGAGCTCTGCATGTGACGTCGTAGTGAGGTAGAAAAAGAAGAGCTGCTCGTGCTGTATTGAACCGTAGTTCGGCGCGCGAAGCCTTAGGCTGCGTGTTTCTGTTCTGCATTTTATCCTCTGCTATATAACCCCGGCTTTTTTTTTTTTTTTAAAGAACCAGTGTTTAACAGGAGCGACATTTGCAGAGAGCTTTTACAACACGGTGTGATCTTGCTCGGGATAATTAAAAGGTAAGACCAACATGGGGAGCGAGTTAGTGGGGTACTAGTTAATGAGAAAGCATAGCTAACAATGTCTAACGTCAGAGGAGTTCGCTTATTGTTATTTTTTGTTGTTTGCGGTTTATTTATCTCTCTAATATATCCTGCATTGCCACTGATAGATAGACCATCGCATCGTTTCAACGTTTTATTCGTGTTAAAATCTAAATGGCCGGATATAAGGAGCAGGTTAGATCTGAGTCGTTCAAAAGAGTCGATTCTGCAGATGTATTTTAGTCCCAGCTGAGAGTCGACCCACAACTGTTATGCAATTAAAAATATTTGCTTTCGAACCATTACCTGTTCATGGTTTTGTGCTCTTAATTAATATCATCTGTTCAGTGTTTACTATGCCATCGAGGAAATGTTGTGTTAGTATTTTGAATCTGACGAATCTGAATCGATTCTCCCACACTGAATCAGATTTGGACTCGGTACAACCCCTGTGTCTTTGCTAGTCAGCGGGCAGTCTAACCGCATACTAGCGTACTATGTCCATTCTAAGTGTGCTGTCTTCATTAGTAACTGTGCAGGTTAGACGTACTGTTTAGTAGGGAAGTATGCATTTAATGGCTTAGCAGATGTTCAGCTGTGTTCTTTCATGCCGCCGAAATGAAGCTAAATTACACAGCTAATTTGCTAACGTCTTCCATTAGAAATGAATGATGTTCTGATTAGCCTACACGGCTAAGCCTTTAATACAGTAAACACAAACCAGAATTATGCAGTGGTTTGCCTTAATCAGAATTTGGCCTGTTCTTTTTGAGCAAATTAGCAAGGGCTTTAGTAAAGTCTTATTATTGGTGTGTGTGGTTTTAATTAGCAAAACGGATAGCTGAGTTGCCATAGTATCATAATTAGGGCTCCATCTCCAAGTTATATGAAACGCTTAACGGATTAAACAGATTATTTCGTCATAAAATAAAAGCAACACCATGTTGTAAATCAAGGGAAAATTTCACAGGGCTGTGACATCAGTACTGTATAACTAAATGAAAATGGAAAAGCTTGTGTTACTTTGAATTTTTTAGTTTGTAGTTTTCCTCATACTATCCTGTAATAATGTGAATTTCCCCACTGTTGGGCTAATAAAGATTTATCTTCTCTTATTCAGTGTTTATACACTCGCTGGCCACTTTATTAGGTACAACTATTCAACTGCTTGTTATACTTTTCTGGACCATAAGGATTTTAATCAGTGTGCATTGTGTGTGTGTGTGTGTGTATATCTCTATCAGATATCCATTTGTATGACAGCAGCTCAATGCATTTAGGTTTGTAGAGATGGTTGAGATGAATTTCAGATAGTTGGTGTTGTCATCGGCTAGCTGGTCTCAATATTTTAGGTTATCTTTAGGGTTTATAGAGAATAATCCAAAATGTTGAAATATCAAGTGAGGGCAGTTCTCTTGGTTAAAAGGTCTTGTTGATTCCAGAGGAGAATGGTCAGGTTGCTTTGGGCTAAAAGAACGCAAGTGATAACTCATTACAACCAAGGTATGCAGAAGAGCATCTCTGAATGCTACAAGCTATCAAAACCTAAAGCAGAAGGGTTACAGTTGCAGAAGATCACATCGACTACACTCCTGTCTGCTAAGAAGAGGCAATTCAAGCTACAGTTTGCATAGGTTTATTGAAATGATACAATGGAAGATTGGACAAACATTGCCTGGTCTGATGGGTCTCGGTTTCTGCTGTGAAACAAATGGTAGGGTCAAAAGTTTGCCGTAACACCATGAAAATATGCCCCTGTACTGCCTTGTATCAGTGGTTTAGGCTGGTAGTAGTAGTGGTGGTATAATGGTGTGGGGGATATTTGTTTTGGTTAGTTTTGGTGTGGACGGCCGTAACCGGTGACCGGCCAATCCATGTGCATTTAACAAGTGCAACCCACAAAGACTGAAGTGGCACAAACACAGCCACACAACATGGCTTGAGCATGACAATGGGTTCACTGTACACACTGTAGGCCACAACTGTCACAAATTCAGTCGTATAGAGCATTTCTGAGGTTTGGTGGAGTTGGAGATTCACATCATGGATGTGCAGCTGACAAATCTGCAGCAACTGTGGGTTGCTGTCATATCCATATGGGCCAAAATCTCTGAGGAACGTTTTCAGCACCTCGTTGATTCTATACGACATAGAATTAAGGCAGTTCTGGAGGCTAAAGGGGATCCAACCCGTTCTAACAAGGTGTACCTAATATAGTGGCTGTTGAGTGAATACCAACACTCATACTTGCTCACCACCACAAGGACCCAGTTCTGCCTTCTGATGGCTTCTGCCAATAAGGGCAGACATTACATATTGACAGGATTGGAACACAAAAATTAGGAAATATTTCAAAATGAATATGAAGTCATTAAAAGAAACTATTTTATTTTATTAAACAAGATCATCAGAAAAGTAAATGAAATGTCAGTTGTTTGATTGCACAAATGAAATGCAAATTCAATTATCGTAATTGGGTAGCATGTTCATGGGGAAAATGGAAGCAGGTCAAACTTGATGAGAGTGCCCCCACATTGACTGTTCAGTAGGGTGTACGGTCACACAAGTCTGCCAAAACACCCCGACAGGGATGGGGCATGGACAGGATCAGATTGTCCAGCAGCAGCAATTTTATTGAGAAATGTAAACAAATGTGTAGTAAGTCATATTTACGCATATCTCACATGAACATTGATTACAGATTTTGTTTTTTATCTGGAGATTGTGAAATGGTTCCACAGGCTTACACTTTTACTGTTGTTGCTGAATGTCTGCTCTTACCAGTACAGAAGTACCAAAACAAACAGTGATATAATTACTCCCTGTGTAACTGCATGTCTGCAGGCTCTCTCTCAATCCCATTCTGGATTTCATCCAGATGCTTTTTATGCTCTTACAGTGCATTAGTCTCTCAGCTCCAAGATCCCTGATTCGATCCTGACCCAAAACTCCACGTGTCTGTGTGGAATTGCTCTGGGTGCTCTGACTTGCTCCCACATTCCAGATAAATGCATATGGATAACCCTAAATTTAGCAATTGATGCTGATGCAGCGGTAAATAAAATGAATCAGGCTCTTAGACGACTCTGATCCAGCCCTATGCTGTATGCATATTGGTTCCTCTTACCTGTCCCTCTTTTTATTAATCTCATCCTTTGCTCATTTACTTATTTTTAATAAAGCATGGATTAAGCCACGCATTCAGTTTTTGTGTCAAATTCAAATCTCTAATTTCTCTATATTATAGAGAATATATATTTGAGAATATATAATCTATATTTTTTGTAGTTAAGTCCAAGTCCTTGCATTAATGTAAGGTTGTGTCTATAAACATCCTACATTTATATGTAAAATCTATTACCAATAACATCTTTTCCCCCCTCTTTTTCCAAAATGCTATAACGAGTGATCACTTGAAGGCTTTGGCTGCCTGTGAACATGGTGGTGAAAGTGAGTAAATGTTGCCTAAGCTGCTAAACTAAATCTCACTCTTCTTAAGAGCTTTAGAGTCCTTATGAGATCAACAGGAAAGAACCTGCTTTGTCACAGAACCTGCATGGTCCAAAGTGTTTGAGCAGTCTTCTTTGAGCACACGTTTCTAGTTTATAAGGCTGTGCGCAGTACAGACGTACCCTGATTCACCATCTGGTTCCAATACATAATTAAAATAAAGCTTAAATCCTAAAAATTGTTGAATATGTGAGTTATTGGATCATGTTTTGAAAGTGCAAAACCAAAATCAGTCGGTTGGCTGCTGAATGCGTTTGTGTGTTATTCTCGGGTTCCACTCTTACACCACGCCATTGTAAAACAGGGAGTACCTGTAGATTAGTGACGGCCAGGCCGTTTACTTAAAGGCGATCTGATCGGAGGATTACTGTTATACCTTGAGACTTGTGTATGTAAACATGACTCAAACCCTCTCTCCTGGCAGAGTCATGAGAGGATAGGACCGTCTCCCGTGTTCTGGAGTGACGTGGAAGAGGAGGAGATGGAGGCATCAGTAGCACCGAGCCTCCGAGCTGAAGTTGAGCGGCTCACCGCCGAGCTCCAGGAAGCTAACGAGGAGAAGCTGCAAGCGGCTCGCTATGGTCTGGCTGTGCTGGAGGAGAGTGCTGCCCTCAAGACTAAACACACCCAGCTGGAGGAGGAACATGAAGCCCTCAAACACGAGCTGCAGCAGCTCCGTGAGGTCAGTTTACAGTCCCGGTGGGGACGGGGCAGGGTTGTGGTGGGAGGAGGACAGACTGATTAGTGACTTCTGTAAGGTTACTGTTTAGGGGTGTGCAGTAAGTCTAATCTTGGCTCAGATGCTTATTTTCAGTATGCATCTACAGTATTGCTACCTGCACGCGCTAAATATCTTCCACGCTGAAGAAAGTCTGAAAATAAATTCTGTACTTTCTCTGTAGTAGTACGTTTTTATATACAGGGGTTAAACAATGAAACTGAAACACCCGTCATTTTAGTGTGGTAGGTTTGTTATGTATCAAGAGCCAGGGTAATGTTAGCATACCACCAAGAACGACGAACCACATCCAACAGGATTAACTGTAGACGCAAGAGGGAAAGGGATGTTTGGGTGTCAGATTGTATCCAAAAAACATAAAACCACGGCTGCCCAAATCATGACAGAATTAAATGTGAACCTCAACTCTCCTGTTTCCACCAGAACTGTCTGTCGGGATCCACAGGGTTAATATACACGACGTCGCTGGTCACACCACTGCAGTGGTGTTTTAGCTGGCTAGGCAGGCAGGCCAAATCGCCCTCCAGTTGATGCCAATTAGAATGACCAAGCGAGCTAACACGCATGTCTAGCTAGTTCGGGTGGGCTAACTCCATTAGTGGGAGTCTGGCAGAAGTTTGCCAAAGCTTACAGTAGCATTAACACCTTGACCTTGATTCCATCTACATTACTGATTGTTATCTATATATTTGCAAATAGGAAAATGCATTGATGCTACCTTATAAGAGTGAAATATATAAACCTCTCTGTTCAACGCCAAATGGGAGGCGCTTTGTAGCTTTGTGAATTGCATGGCTGACAAACAGAATAACCTCACTAAATCTTGAATCATGACTTCAACTGATATAACATAGTTACATGACTTGGTTTAATCAGATCTGATTTGTTTCTTATCGTTTTATTGCTCATAATAGTTCAATTCAGTTTTATTTGTATAGCACTTTTTACAATAGTCGCAAAGCAGCTTTACACTAATACACCAACAGTTGTCACAAATTGGATTCTATTGTCCCTAATGAGCAAGCCAGATTGTGATAGTGGCAAGGAAAAAGGTCAAGGCAAGGTCGTTGGTTCATAACTGAGAAATGAGGGAAAAAAAATAGCTTCGCTACTGAAGTTGGGCTTTAATTGGAATAATAGCTTGTTTATTATTATGGCTTAAAATGCCAATGAAAAATCTCTTGCATTCAATTCTGACCTCACCAACTACACAAGGCGAAATGTGCAGGGTTGGGCAACAACTGGAGATCTCACCATTCCGGAGCCACCCTAATGGGCATGGCTGTTAGTGATTCTCAAGCATGTGATGTGAAAGATTCGATTGGAATTTCAGTGCATTTTGAAAGTCTTATCATCTGTAAAAATACACTTCTCACAAAAATTGGGGATATTTCAAAATCAGTACAGGTGTAGGTGGGTGTGTGTGGGTGTTTTATTTATATATATATATATAAATAAAATATTATTTAAGCAGCACCGCAGAGCCATATGAGTAGACCGTATAGGCTTCAGCAGATGGCATGTTGTGTTATGTCATAAGCCTGGCAGTTTGTTGCACTGAACATTTGTTGTTTATTTGACGGAATCTGCTGTTAAACAGTAATGAGCAATGCCTTTTAGGGAAGTGTCTGAAACTGTTTACATTACGTATTGTTTACGTTTCCTATAGGCTAATAGCACTATATTTGGTATATAAAAATATATAGAGGGGAATAGAGAGCATCTCAGAACCAAGTTATAATTTCAGGTTCCTTGCATTGTGACGTAATGAAATTCAGTTAACGGGGTTATACCAAAATGATTGTTAAAGTTTTGATATTAAGTTAAATTTGTTGGCGTGAGCTGTGACAAACACTGGGTGCAGTGAGGTAAGGTACTGGAGGTAAAAGCACTGTAGCCTTAAGCAGCTTTAACGTTTCCCCATGACGGCTGTATTCCTTTCTAAATTTAAAGATGCACTATTCAACTGAAGACGCCCTTTTCTCTCAGTTCAGTGTCTGTGTCATAAATTCTCCTGGCACCAGTCTTGACCCTTCTTTACCTCTCCTCTCTGAAATATACAGTAGATTTCTTTTGTTTGGCCTGGTTACCGCCAACTCACTCTGTAAAGTATTAACTTGGTGTTTGGAAGATCTGGTGGAAAATTGTCAGCATTGTCCAAAGGCGCCTCGTCATTGGATGCCAGCCATGAGCCTGGGCTTCCTCGGTTGTCAGCAGATTGGGAATGAGATCTCACAGGGTGTCATTGTTAAAGCGGGCAGGGATACTCTGCTTGCTTCACTAAGCCAGAATGCATGGCTTTTTGTCATCATGTAAACAAATTTATATTTTGGGTATTGCTGGTGACCAGAGCTAAAAGTGACGAATATATGTATTACAGGAAGCAGTCTTCTTTCAAAATCTATTATTGTGTGTGTATTGGGGCGGGGGGGGGGGGGGGGGTGCTGTCCACCATCCTCAATGGCATTCCAAAGTATCCGTGTAGCTGCAGGGCTTTAGTTGAACCATGAAGGAGTTCAGCATTAAAGAATTAAACGCTCTATTTAAAAGCAGTAACCCCTGCTCTGAAATATGCGTGTTCTCCAGTGATAGGTTTGAACTAAAGCCTTATTGGTACCAAAGGGAACTGTACACTAAGAAGTGTATCGTAAAATGCATACAAACATTTCCTGTGTGTTTATCTCTTCAGCATAATTTGTCCAGCTCTATACAACTGTGTATACTGTTTTATCACACTTTGTTCCTGAATGAAACATGGTGTAGAAAACAACCCAGGTAATGCATATATAGGTATGCACCATTTAATGACTGCAGTACATTCTGTAAATTACAGGTCGTTCAGCATAAAAGGCTGAAATATAAACATGCCCTGTGAAATATAAACATGCACACAACCAAGAGTGAATGAGTTCACTGTGACCTTAATTTCTTGAATAGGCAATGCAATATCACATTTTAATCACTTTAAACCTTTAAGTTGGATCAGCCCACCACAACGGTACCAAGACGAACTTAGAGGTCAAATGACCACTCTGAGCACTTCTAGGTAAATGTCAGTGAACATCACATGCTACACCTTTTTGTAATTTTGATCAGCCATTACTAAGCAAGACGGACATTGGTCGGTTGGCCGTTGCATGAGATCTGTTTTGTGCAGTCAAACTCAAATGGCAGTAAACACGTGTTTTTTTTAGTATAGATCCACTAGGAGCTGCACCTTTCTGTCATATTCCATTCAAACCAAACTGAAAGCAGGCACAGGATTAGTTTCTAATAAACCTAACTAAAGTGTTTATATAAACTTGTAAAAATTACTTGTCAAAGGAATGACAAGATGAAGAATAAGCTTGTATAAACAAACTACCAAAATAAAAAAATGCAGATTTTACTTAAGATTCTTTTTTTGCAAGCAGGTCAGAAACTGATATGAAGCAACCATTTGATTTACCAATCTCATTAGCAAACATCTGTCATACAAGCACACTATCTGTAATTTAATTACTTTAATTTAAATGCTTTTGGATGTTCTGTAAAATGGTAGAAATCACTGAAGCTTAATAGATAATTGCAGTTTGAGGGAACTGTTATTGATTTGATTTGCTGATTCACCCTGTAAAGTTGTGGTTGCAAGTGTCTCTTTGTCCTTATTGAACCACCAGTGTTAAAACAAGCAAGCAAGCTCTAAAGAAGCTGTTTGGCTTGGCTCACATTGTGTTGGGTCTGCAGAGAATGCAGTGTGCAGAGCTACTTTAGATCACCATGTCATATTTCCTGTATTCATTTACTGATCACCATATAATGCACTGGTGTTTGTAGGCCTTTGCTGACTCAGTGAGCACCCAGAAGCGTGCAGCAGCAGATGGACAGTGTCGAGAAGAAGATCTGCTACAGGAGACAGCCAGTAAAGAGGCTGCCATGGCAACACGGATGGAGGAAATGCAGGCGGAGCTAAAGCAGTCGCGCTTGGCGTTGGCCAATAGCACATCTGAAAACGATAGGCTGACCAGTCTATCCACCCAGCTGAAGAAGGTAACCCACATTTAGGGTTACGTACAACCGCTGACACAAGTGATGGGACCAACACACCCCTAGGATCTTCCTGCAGCTTATTTTTTATTTATTTATTTTATTTATTTATTTATTTATTTATTTTTGTAGTAAATTAACAAATCACAGATTGAGACGACAATTTTTACTTACCCCAACCAAACTGAATGAACACCCTAGGATGTATTCACAGAGCAGACAGTGGTCTGACTGATTTTTTTTTTATTATTATTATTTATTTTTTTTCTGACACGGTCTTTGTAATGTGACTCGTAGATGACGGTTTATGCTTCTTTCAGATATGTCTCAAGTTTTAGGGTTTTAAAAATTTTTTTTAATTTTTTTCCACACTGTCCCAAATATAACATCTGTCACATGATGGGAGGGGTCAGATTTGGGCCACTTTTACCTTGTGTGTGCTAGTGCTTAGTAGGCTAAAACTAATACAGCTATAATGCACTGCTCACAAAAATTAGGGGATATTTTAAAATGAATATGAAGCAATTAAAAAGAAGCAATTTGAAAGCTTTTCAATTACACAAATCAACAAAGCAAACCCAAGAATGGTGATTGAGTAACAAGTGACATAATTATGGAGGGGAACGGAAACATGTTAGACTGGATGACAGTGCCCCACAGTTCAGTAGGGTGTAGGGTCAGCCAAGACTGCTAAAACACACTGATGGGGGATGAACAGGATCAGATTGTTCAGCAGTTCTTGGGGGATCCTCTTCATATTAATTGTGAAATTTTTGTGAGCAGTGTAGTTTTAGCCTAGCACGAGTCTGTTTTCGGGACATCTAGGTCACTAAATCTTGGTATGAATAATTAATAAATAAATATTGATTCTAGATTTTTATTCAAGTCTTTTTTTTTTTTGTCCTGGAATTATACTAATATGGTTAAAGTATTCATAATATTAGTAAAAGTAAAAAATATTGGACTAGGCATGTGACACTGAGTATTTTTGCAAGATCTCTTTTAAGAATGACTATTCATTTAAAAAAGTGTGGGCAGTGTGATAGTTAGTAGGATCTGACCATTGGCCCATCTGATGCTGGTTTTGTAATTTAAGACCAGCTCTGGTTTCAGTTTCATCTCCAGTGACAGACAGAGGTCACTTACAGCTGACTGGCCAGTGCTAAAAGGCAGCTTTCATTGCACAGATGGTGATGATGGCATATGGTCAAACGTACCCCACCCTCTTCATCTGTCCTGGGTGTGAACCATCAGCCTGTGGGGGCTGTTTTTTTGTAAGCCGGTTTGAGCTGGTAGTAACTTAAATGTTGTACATTGTTTTATTACATTTTCTTGGTATAGGCTTAATTGTGTAAAATCAGCACAGACTGTACAAAATTAAACACACTGACTGACCTGTATGGCTTTAAGTGTCAATATATTGAATCAGAATTGTTAGTTTTTGATGAATCATTTAACAGATTTTAATCAATGCCCTATGTTTAAAACAATAGATCATTTAATGTAACATGACACCCTCAGGAAGCGGAGGAATATGCTGAAAAACAGGCTTATCAGCTGCGAAGCAGATATTGTGAGATTTTAGTCTAATAATTAACAGATTTTAAAGAGGGTAGTGCTCTGGGCATGTAAATATATTAGTGTTAATGGAGCAAATAATTAATTTAATGAGGTGGTTGGAGGTGACCTTGCTTATTTTGCTTTTATTTGAAGAACAACACTTTTGATATTAGACCGCCTCTGATTTTTGTTACTTAAAAAATAACTTTGTATGCTGTAGTTAGTTCAATGACTGACTTTATACATAAAGTATGCATTTTTCCTAACCAATTGGTTTCATTGCTGAAAGTGGTTTTGTTAAAACTGAGTTAAATAATAAACAGGATTTATAATTGTTATATTCTGAATTTTATTATTATTATTTTTTTAAACTTACTTTCTGTTCGCCTACTGCCCATCCCATCAGTAGTCGAGTTAAAACACCCGATCTCCAAATGGGGATCATGGTTTTTGATGGGCTAAATTAAGCTATTTTGATGGGAATTTGTTTTGTAGTTTTAATATAAGCATGCAAGCACTTGCTCTACCCTAAGAGTTCAGCTCATTAAACGATTTAACAAGAGTATGTACCTGAGGCCAAAGTCAGTTCAGTTGATTAACATCTCGTCAAGCGAAACTGGTTTTGGTCCGTTCACGCATTCAGGCAAAACAGCCATTGATATTGTCTGTTGACAAACGAGGTGTGAATATAAAGCGCAGCAAATCTATAGCGTCATTCCCTCATGGAAAACTTGATGTCCTTGGTCGATTTCTGGCCTCTGTGTACACGAGGTGTTCTGGAAAGCTTGCAGGAACTTTCTAACAAGGTGGAGCAAAGTGGTTTGAGTTAACTACTAGAACTAGGTACTGCTATGTTACACAATGAAAATGTAATGTACATAATGCATGTTACTTTTAATAATTTAACTGTAAAGGTTGCTTCATTATGGTTTGTTGTTGTGTATGAATTACAAAGTTTATTATACATTAAATATAACATACCTAACATTTCCAGTGGAGTTTGGAAGGTGTGTACATATGGAGCTCATATTCTTATCTTCAACAGGGGGGCACAACTGGGATAACTCGTGCGCATAAACGCTGACGTTAAGATTAACTTGTAGCTTTAGCATAGGGGAGCCTTATCCTTACAACGGATTGGCGCCCCATCTAGGGATGGTCCTACACTTGCACCCAGAGTTGTGGGTTGGGCACCCGCTGGCCCGCAACCCCGTGCGGATTGAGCGGAAGATGAATATTACTGTGGTGGTGGTGTTTTTTTTTTTTTTATTTTTTTATTTTTTTTATTTTTTTTAATCTAATTAAACAAGCTAATTATATTATTTTATAATTATTTATAATGCAAAATGGATATTGTATGCATCTTG
>JAVSBV010004732.1:0-12839 GCA_033117975.1 Parotocinclus spilosoma
CAATTGCTTGGATTGTAAGACTGTATTAATTGTAAGTCGCTCTGGATAAGGGCGTCTGCTAAATGACATAAATGTAATACAAAGAGGATTCTATAAGAACTGCTGGACAATCTGATCCTGTCCATTCCCCATCAATGTCAGTGTGTTTTGACAGTTTTGGGTAACCGTACACCCTGCTTAATAATTGAGTTTGCATCTCATTTGAGTAATCAACCAACTTTCTTTGACTTTTCATTTGCTTTTCTGATCATCTTGTTTAATGAAATAAAGTCATTCTTCTTTTTTAATTGCTTCATATTCTTTTTTTAATATCCCCTAATTTTTTGAGCAGTATATTATTAGTATGTGACTTTTACAAAAAGAAAGAATGTGTCCATTGTTCTGGGACCACTGTGTAGTCTTACTTGCGGCATTCTTAATTTGTTACCGAGGATGAACTGCTTAAAGGCCTGGGTTCCATGAATTGCCTTCAATTCTTCATCCTGTCCAGTACAGAAAGATCAGAAAGATGAACAGACCTCATCTGACAGCTAAACAGGACAAAGTTGGTCAGCCCGGCTGCCATATTAACAATAATGAGCCTTATTAAGCCATAGCTACTAATATAAATGAGTATTGATTAGACTCACCTTCTCAGAGTTCTGCTGATCCAGGTCTTCAGTCTCTGAAGGATCTCTCAGCAGCTCATTAGTGGACTGCTTCTTCCATGATTTAGGGCTTATATACCACGCTCCATATTTTGCTTTTACACTTGAGGTCTGTTGTTAAGCAAATAATTTGACAGTCTACAGCAATGAAAATGCTGCTCACAAAATTTCCCCAAATTTCAGTCACAAAAGAATAATTTAGGGCTGTCTGGTGTTTCATCATTTAATCACAATTCTCATTGCATTAGATGGTTAATCATGTTAGTCTTGTCCCACCCTAAAGAATAAAAATATTATATAAAATGTTAAAATATATCAATATAATGTATGCAAATATAATGTAACTAGTTTTGTCATGTCATCTTTTCATTGTAAATATTTGGTATATTCATCACTGGTATAAGAATTAACAAGTGCAAGCAAGAATGAGCAAAGCACATGAAGACAGTTTGGAATTTGATTGCCACCCTCACCAATTCTGTTCCCTATAAGCAAATTGTAATAGTTTAAACATAGCCAACATGCCTGCATGTGATGCCTGACCCAACCAGTAGACAATTAATTTTACGCTAGTGTGTTTGACCTCTGCACCGCAGGAGAACCTAGTTTTAATATATTTTACAAATGTATTTCTTGTAATAACTGTATAAGGTAATGCAGATCAAGCATTGAAATTCAAGATGTTTACTGCTATTTATTATTTATATTTCTCATGTATTTCAGCTGTTAACTCACATGAGAAACAATGTTTTTTGCTGCATGCTATTACTGACATGGTGCAGTATTCACCGTACTTTTCCCTCCACTTAAATAATTAAAATGCTATTTACACTTCCAGTAGAAAGTACCAGTAATGGCTCGAAAAACATTAGGAAAAGTCAGCATGTGCAAATGTTTCGTATTATTTACAGTGTTTTGCTATATTGTTTATTCATACAAATTATATTCATATTTTTGACTGCTTTAGGGTCCAGTGGCAATATATTAGACAATAGAGCATCTGGATAAAATAGTAATAGTTCTTTTACTAATGTTACTTCCTCGAGCAGGTTGAAAGCGCCACTGTTTAACAGCTGTTCTACTGTTGCTTAATTCTACTTCATAATAACAGTACTTACTGTTGCAACTCTACTAGAGTGAAAGTTAGGGAACAGAATGGGGGAGGGGCATCTTGACCAACACAGTGTAACATAGAAAACCTTTCTACTGCCAAAGTATGCTTATGGGCATTTCATATGTTTCTGATTGATTGGATGGACAAGTTCTTAGAATATATTCAAATATTGAAATAAGGCCACCTAAAGGCAACTGTATGACTGTAATTGCTACATTTTATTTTGTTTATATATTTTATATATTGTATTTATATATACACACATAGAGTGTGTGCGTGTGTGTGCGTGCGTGCGTGCGTGCGTGTGTGTATAAATAAAATATACACACGTATACATAGAGAGAGAGAGAGAGAGAAATAGAAAGAGAGAGCGAAAGAGAGAAATGGAGAGAGAGAGAGAAATGGAGAGAGAGAGAGAAATGGAGAGAGAGAGAGAGAGAAAGGGAGAAAGAGAAATGGGGAGAGAGAGAGAGAGAGAGAGAAATGGGGAGAGAGAGAGGGAGAAAGAGAAATGGAGGGAGAGGGAGAGAGAGAGAGAGAGAGAGAGCGCGAGCTAATAAAATATCCCCTCTATTTGTGAGAAGTGTATGTGAGTAAGTGTAATGCCTGTGCTAATTGAAAACATTTGCATGAATTAGACTATTTAATAGTAGGTTCTTACCTTGTTTATTTCTAAGTTCTTTAGCTTCACTCTGCACGAATTGTTGTTATTCAGGCATTCTACAGAATTATGAGGCGCATCAGTTAATTCCTTGCTTCTTATCACCTGAGCGGGGAATTTCAATGGAGGCTTCTTTTCATAGCCACCGAAGAACTGATTAACGATATTGGATTCCGACATGCTGTTGGTCTCACCGCCCTGAAAGAGTTTGTCGTGGTTAGTAAATTAAAAGTGTAATTTTTGTGAGCTGTACAATTAGTTACTTAAGTGCTTACAGCTTTTTTTCTAAAATTCCTATCAAAACTTGGACCACCACTCTTGTGATGCAGCCCAGTTGTTTTAATTTGCAACGCATAAGCAAACGGATATGACAATATATAGATATTCTGACTTTCTCACACACACTTCTAATCTAATTGATTTATTTTAATTAATGACATCTTTTTCACATCAGGTGAAGGAACAAATTTAAACCATTAACAAAAATTACATTTGGTACTTTGTGGCTTTTATTTTGATGTAAATTATTTGATGCATGGACTTCTAGTTTCTGTACATCAACCTTTCTCCAAATTTCTTAATTACCAGTTGACAGATCAACATTGTAATGTCTCGCCATGAACCAATATTTAAAATTTACACCATACATGTTCAGATTATAATTTGGTATTCAGACCAGTTTATCCATCTAGATTTGATGGCAATATCACTGAATTCCTGAAGAACAGCTTTACCTTTCTGCTCTGTGGCAAGATGCATTATCATTCTACATCATCAACCAACAATCAGCATTATTTTCTATTGACAGAATGAGAAAAGTGTCCAAAAACTCAGTGTAAACCTGTGCATTGATGGTTGAGGTAATGCTTGCCATCCCCCGATCCTTTACCTGGCATGAAAGCCCAAATGATAAATAAAAAGGAAATTGTGTTTGTTTTCTTCATAAAGAAGAAATAATGCTTGAATATATAGCTTCTGTTTAGTCCACTCTAACCTTGTTTTCTTCTGTTTAGATGTTATTTCTAGTTTTTGTTTTGCTTTTCTGTATGTAAATTCCATTTCACTGAACCTCTTCCAGCAGTTCAATGAGGTTTGTCAGAAAACTGAGGCATTGACATGATTTATCACATTACAGTACTGCATACAGGTCACATGTCACACGTTCTATGTCAGCAATTTGTTTAAAACCTATAGAACACATTAAACCCTGCCTTCTAACTGCTAACTGCTACCTGTGGAATTGTTACAACTGTCAGTAGTTTGGCCAGGATCCAGGATAGACTGTATGTAGAACATGTAGTGCTCACTAAAATAATCAAGGTAAGAAGGGCAGTAAAATTGTATGTAATGGGTTAAAACATTTGGGACGTTATGGCACTCTGACTAGTCAGCAAAATCACTGAATCTCACCTGGGGAAATTATATGGAACAGTAAAGTGAAATGCTATGATTTTAGTTTTGTAGAAAATTGCACTAAACTTTACAGGCACTATTCTTATTTTTACCGGGCAAGTGGGATATAAGTAGAAGGGAATTTTATTACTGGATTCATTATACTGGTAAAATAACATCACTGTAAGGTGATAAAATAATAAGGAATCAGATGTAGTGTCTGTTAGGCCATATTCCAGCTTAAAAACAAACATAGACCAACCAGAGTGGCGACCCAGTCGCAGAAGAGCTTGGAGGTTCTCTTGACGTCTTCATCCTCAGAAAGTGAGGACAGGTGCCTGTCGGTATCCACTGGGTTTTCTTTGGTCTTCTTGTCTTTCCTAAATTTGTAGGGATTCCTAGATGCACAGCCTTGTGTCCTCTCCTTGGTTGGTCTTTGGACAATGCCAGAAAGAAAATAATTAAATACAATCAGACCTGCATACAATCGGTTAAAGGTTTACCATTGATACAAGGGATGAGCACGAGTTGCTTCATGCAAGTGCTAGTCGAGTCGGTGTTGTGCGAGTCAGGCAAGTTTTAAGTCTATAGAGTGTGATTCAAAGTCAAGATATTAACGTGCTAGTTTGAGGTGAATCTGAGTAGAGTTTAGAGTCTCTAGTCTTCAGTAGAGAATTTTAGTTTAGTTTAACTCCAGCCCTGACATGCCAGGACCGTGCCAGAGGGCAATAATTCTCTCCATCCTCCGAGTGGCTTTCCTACTAAGAGCATGAGCTCCTGTAGTGACTCTGTATAACGGACTACATTTAATTTAGATATTTTATTTATATGTCGTTACGTTTTTTTTAACTATTACTACCGACTTATTTGACAAGATAAAATGGTTTAGTTCTTTTGTACGTCAACTTAAGCCACCCAAGAAGGTCGGGTCTCTTTTTGTGTCTTGGTCCTCCTAATGTTTCTTTCTTATAACATTTTAGGGAGTTTTTCCTTTCCACGGTCACCCTAGGTTTGATCAGTTTGGGAATGACCTTGGATATTAAAAAATAATCTTAAGATTGTAAAGTTGCTTGAGACAATGTTCCAAATATATCTACTACTATTCTGTGAACTGTCTATGAAGCAGCATGTGCTGACACTCCAAGAACTGCTATCCACACATTGTAAGTGACGAAGACACATGATTCCTTTTTAAGAAAAGAAAGGATTTATTCAGACTAACTGAAAATGAGGAGCGGTAATTAAAGTGCTGTGACATCTGTGTGAATACACATGACACCAAGGAGAAAAACAAGCTGCTCAACATTGGGGAAATTCAGTCTGAAGCAGTAGTTATATAGTAGACATACAGTAACAATACACTGCATGTGGCAATGAGTTACTAGTTCCTAATAGTATTATATAATACTAGTTTAAAACTAATTTAAAACTAGTTCCACTAATAGTATTATATAATAAAAGATCCACAAAAATATATTTTATGTTTATTTGGCAGAGACATGTGACAAAAATATAGCAAATGGGTGGATAGAACATAACTGAGCCCCAGGACGCATTCACATGTTGCATAAGTTTTTAATTCTATAAACTTAAACATCCACTTTTAACCTAAAAGGAGACATTAATACACACAGAAACAATAAATTATGCATGTTACTTAACCAGCAGTAATCTTGAGTCAAGAAAGGACAGTAATGATCAGTGATTTTGGTCACCTAAAAGCTTTCCTGTGGTTTACAATGTGCCATGATGGACAAAACACTTACACTGCACTAGTAGATTGTTCTTTTTTCTTCTCCGTTGAAGACTCTTGAATGCGACCTTCACATGTCACCACATTGTCTGTTCTACTCTGGACTTGTTGGGCCAAGAAGGTCACGGGTGTCTTAATCCTGCTGCACATGGCTGGGTCCAGGACAGACAAGACCTCATCAAACAGCTAGCAAAGGAAATAAAACGACAACGTAAAAATTTCACCCTGGATGTGGTTACTTTTACACTTCTATCTGGGTGCCCCTGGTAATTTCACAAGGGTTGTTGGGGCTTTGGATAAAAATGTAACTCTTGTAAATACTTAATTTTTCAAAGCTCCAACAATCCTTGTAAAATTACCAGGGGCACCCAGATTGAAGTTAAACTAACCACATCCAGAAAAGTATTTCACCTAGTGTTTCCAAACCTGTATTGTTACAGTAATCAGGATTATTCAAACTTCAGCACTAGGTTAAATACTGTATTACTACATAATACTGCCATATGAATTGTCTGTTGTATTTTCTTCGGACTTTTTTATTGTTTAAAATGTCTTTCTTGTTAGTAATTCTTATTAATATATGAATTATTAATAATAAGTCAACAAAACAACTTTGTATATTATTGTATGTTGTATTTTCAAAATGTCACCTTGGGGCCGTACATCCACAAGTCAGCCCTGACTGTTACTTAATTCTAATGAATTAATGATAATTAGTAACTGACTGCAAATGAATTAGTAATTGTCTGTAACTGGTTTGTAACTGGTCTTGTCCTGTTGCATGTTATTTCTTGCTATATCCCCTGTGTGTACCTTGATTTGCTTGATGTACTTTACCTCAGGTGGCATGCCACTTCCTAAATGTGGATAAAGAGCGAGCGGGTGTGCGCTCAGACTCTGCTCCACCCCGTCTACATGCTGGCGGTGCATCTGCCTCAGACAGTTCTGTTTGGAGAAGCACACCTGCTCTTTGCTGAAGCGGCTCTTTGATAATCTCACAGGATGTGACTGACTGGACAAGCCGAAAATGGTGGGTTCAGTGCTGTGCTTTGGCTGAGTTAACGTCACGTCTTCCAGTTTTGGGTAACCATCTCTAAAATCATCAAACCCTTGCTTCAGAAAGCGCCACCTGCGCCCATCCAGTGCACCAGTGAGCTGCTGCTTTTGAACTGGGTGTTTCAGGCACTTGGTTCGGAGTCTTTCTTTATACCTGCACCGAAACCATGATACGATTTCAGCAGAAGAAAACAATGTAAGGAATGTCATGTTTATCCCAGAACTTATGTATATCCATATCACATCTAAATTAGGGCTGTCAAATCTTTAATCTGTTTCAAATTAAATTGCAATAAATATTAGCAGATAATTTTAACCACTGCAGGAAATTACATGAGAGTCATGAGTCCCAGAACAGCCTCGGATTTCCAAAACAAAAGGGAAATGACATATCCCTATTACCCATCTATTCCCCAGCAAGTAATGGGTAAGGGGGCCTATCTTTTAGGTTGTGCCCGGAACATGGCCGCCATCTTGAAAGTCCCCACAAATCGATTGCCCTAATCAGATTTGCAATATCTCTTGTGGTTCAAAAGTTATCAACACAGAAATGATCAAACTTTTGTTGTTCGTCACTCAGCCTGTAGTTGTTTGACTCATCTGTATTTAGCATTTGTATTTCAAATATATTCTATTTCCTTACAAAAACACTAGAGGATTATGTGCCCAAACTTTGCACAGAGCAAATTTCTGTTTACGTTTTGATTATTATGCCTTAATATACATAAGCATACTATACAGACTAAAGTTTGTGGACACTCCTTCTAATTATTGAGTTTTGCTATTTCAGCAACACTCGAACACAGAACACACTTGAAACAAATGAATAGTATTTTAACATTTAGTAATTCTCCATAGACAAACAGTGGAGGTAGAATGGGTTGTACTGGTACCCCACTGACACTCAATATTGCACATACATTTCTGCTTTCATGTCAGTTCAACAACTTTCTGCTCTGCTGTCCTTGAACAAATTCCTCAGAGAATCGGTTTGCCAACTTTGATTAACAACATTGCAAACTTGTATAGAATCTACATCAGACACCTTAAAAATGCACTGGAATGCCTAAAGTGAGCCAGGCTTTATTGGCAAACATCAGAAACCAAACCCACAGTCATGTTCCAAAATCTGGTGGAAAGCCCTTTTAGGAGATCAAAGGTCTGTTGTAGCAATGGGGCAACATTTCAAATTAATATCCATATTATAGATGTATTTTTGGGTGTCCACAATGTTTGACTATATAGACCAATATTGAATTGTAAACAGTCTAAATAATGTAACCCCATTTTTGTTTATTATGTAATGGAAATCTAATGTAAGAAAACAAAGCTAGTAACTTACCATGGATGAACAGTGTTCTTGCTTTCTTGCTGATATTTTTTATCAGTCATTGTTTTTTTTTAAACCAGCCAGCGTAAAATAAACATAATACTGCTAGAATTGTTAATGATGTATTAGCTTTTTACATGTTTGAACACTGAAAACGTTTCTAAAAAGTTTCAAACTTTTAGTTAGCAAGGCTCCAATCTCATCCCACTAGCCAATTTTAACTCAGTGTTTGTTTGTGGTTCCTATGGCAACAGAGCTCCTGGGTTAGTCCAAATATCCACACTTAAGCACTAGGTGTAGTGCACACTCCTCTTTAGTTCCTCATGCTTTAATACAAGTTGTACTTTAGCTAACTTGACAAAGTGACAGCAGATTCGTTTCAGTTCTATTTCTTCCAAAAATGTAAACTATATAGTAGTTAAACATTTCAAAGACTATACCGCCAAACATGAATATTTACAATACGCCCCGGAATTACTGGCATACTTGCTAAAAATGTGTATCACCATGGTGTGACGTTTTTTTCCCCCATTAGCATAAAACCTTCCAAAAAAGTGAGAGAATCTTTAATGTCTAATTGATTTAAGTTTATTCAGTGCAAGAAAACTTATTACATAATCATCCTTAAATGACCCCAAAAGGGGTTTAGGTTTAAATGTATTCTAAATGTATAACTTTACCATTTGTTACATTTCGACCAGTCAAAAGACCACAGGGCAATAGCATCTAGTTTGAAACACTGCTATTAACAGGAAACCATGCATTCTGTCCCTGTGATATGTGACTCTTCACTTTTAAGTGATAAGAAAGTTTGTTTTTTGGTTGTTGTTTTTATTTATTTCCTTTTTTCATCCATTAACACTTATTTTTCCTGGTCAGTATTGTTGGACCTGACAGAGGTCAGTGTTGGAGCAGCAGGAAATGATCTAATTTTGAGCCTATTGTTTGTCTGAAGGAGCCATTGAGCCCATGTGTGCCCTTGAACCCATGTCCCTATGCTGGTGGGCTGAAATATTAAATGTTTTAAACATGCTTTTTACCATGGAGAGAGTAATAAATGTGAGAGCAGTTAATGTTCAGGAGTAAACCATTACTAAGGGATCCAGTTGTGGGCCACATCACTCCACGTTCTAGTAACTGATGATGATAATGGCTCTCTTTGACTAATGTGGCCTTCATTGGTAGGATTCCATGTTGTCAGAACCTACAAAACCTTAAATTTCTTAGAAACTGCAATCACATTTGACCTTTTCTCTATCTAAGCAGCTTTAGTATGCACCTCTTTTCCACCTCATTGTAATACCTTATACTACAGTGCAACAAAACGGAGCATTTGTTCACCACGCCCTCCAATAAGTTCACACGGATTATGTCAAGTGTAGCTTCTGTTTTGCAAATAAGAGCAAAGACCACTGGTTTAAAATATTCCATTAAATGTGACAGCGCTGCTGACTCCCTATTTTCCTTAGAAAAACCTAAACTAAAACTATTTCCCTATGTGTTATTGTACATCTAATATAATGCTGTATTTATACTGCTCACAAAAATTAGGGGGTATTTCAAAATGAGCTATCCCATAATTAAATATCCCTTCATTTTAGTGAGCAGTGTATTATAACTGCAAGTAAAATTTGGTTTTAGTTTTTGTCCTTTATGTTTGTGTCTTTATGGGTTATCCGTAACTTTTGATGCATATGTTAGAGTAAATATGAATGAACTGTATTTGCACAGCACACACCTAAAGCAAATTTGTTAGAAGTCACGGTGGTGTGACTTGGAGAGCTGTGTATGTTCTGGGTGTAGCCTGGTCCTGCTTGCAGGAAAATAACAAGACTAATGGTTCACGTGTGGAAACGGAATATGTGCTCTGAATTGTTTGCTTGTAAGTACAGCCTGTGACGACACAATAAATGATTATTGTGTACTACTGGATATGAAGAAAACATATTCAGTGCAAATTATTCTTTTTGGATCCGTTTTACAAAAGAGAAGCTTTGGAGAAAATGATTTCAAGAGGAATGAATTAATTCAAGAGGTGACTTTTGGTCATCCCTTCACGACAACAGTAACTTGTCAGATTTGTTCTTTAATTTTTATTAGCCTTAAAAATAGAAAGAAAACTTTGTGGCAGAGCAGAGTCTGTTGGAACCACTAGGTTTTCAAAACATAATAAATACAGTGTAAAAACTTTCTATGCTTGATTAAGAAATTTGGTACTTAGTAATTTATGTTAACAAAATTTGTAATTTGTTTTCTTTTCTTTTTTTTCGGTGTGGAGGTGTTGGATATTTAAACAGTGAGGTTGAATGTGCACCCTGGATGGGGTGCGAGTCTATCACTTAGGGCTTAGCTAAGCATAGTTGCAGTGCTGTGTCCAGTCTCCCCTCCCTCAGGCACAGCCAGTGGAACTTCCCCCATCCTGGGTCACCTGGTTGCCTACCCTGGTCTTTCCTTCATTCATTCACTTTCTTATTTACTTAACTTTGGACAGTATCGTGGGAAAGGCAGTGTCCTCATTTTCTAACTAAAAAAATAACACAATTGCTGCAAATTGTATTAACAAACTTAAAAGTCTAAATAATTTTTACTTTTTATAATTTTTATAATTTAATCATTTTCATTTTTTAGTTCAAATTTTAAAGCATTTTAGAAACGGATGGGGCAAATTTGGCTGTTACAAAAGTATGGCCACTTTGACATGCATTATTCCATTAATATGAATCATTATTTCTTACAGGATTTAGGCTTGGTCCCTGTATTATAAGGTGTTTTTCAAAAAATATCAAACTAAATTTGACCAGGGTTCGAGAGCTACGCTTGTAAACAGCTACATGTATTCTGATAGGTCTGCAAAAGAAAGCAGAAATACTTGCACAAGTAGTTAAATGTTAACACATCTGAATAGCTCTGCTGAATTTTTACCATGTAAGTAATATTCTGGGAAATGAACAGCTTGTATAACATTGCTAACTGTCTTCAGGGCTTTTCTCTACACAGCCTGTTACAAAGCAGCTAGGAAATACATGAAAAGACGCTTTGACTTGGTCACCATTTATGATTTATTTTATAGTTCAACTGACGCAACTTGTGATAAAGCCCAGCATGTATTAGCATTTGACATGTCGCACTTTTGCTGCAGTGACAGTGTGCACCCATGAGAATTAACTGGAACAATTAAAAAAAAAAAACAGTGCTATCTATTTGTTGTGGAAAATGAAGTATTGTTACATATCTGTAAGTCCCAAAAGCATGTGAACCACTAGGTTTAGAAGGTAGAATTAGTGTCAGGTGCTTTCAGTCAATTTAGTGACAGTCAGCTTTTGTATTTAAAGAACAAATTCTGATCTTCACTTTTTCTCTGTCTTTTCTGGAAGTGTATTGTGGTACAAGTGAAGGAGATTTTTAGGGTCATCAGAAAGAGAGTTAATGCTCTTAAGACAAAGGTCAAATCATGTCTAAAAATCCTGGACTCCACAGAAATTCAGGATCATTTTCTAGGAGTGGATGACCAACAAAGGTTCCAATAGCAAGACATGTAAAAGACTGCAAGGTGACAAAAGAGGCCATGGTATCCTCTAACCATCTAAAGGTTTTCTCTCACATTTAATAATGTTAATGTTTATGATTCCAGTATCATTGCTGAAAACATTAAACAACAATGGTGTGCAATGGTGGATGGTCTCCAAAGAGAGGGCCATTGTTCTCTAAAAATAACATTGCTGCCCGTTATGATACATGTGGCACATGGACCTTTGGACCTTTTGGACTGTTGGAAAAACGTTTGGTGGACTGATCAATCAAACCGAACTTTAAATGAAAAGTGTTTTGTTTGGAGAAAGTAAAACACTGCATTCCAGCATAAGAATCTTATCCCGTCTGTGAAACATGATGGTGGTAGTATCATGGTTGCCATGATTGACAGAACAATGAATCCTGAGTTATACCTGAAAATTCTTAAGGACAATATCTCGGTTGTTTCCCACCTTGCAGCTTGTGCTGCCAGTTAGGCCGTGGTTTCACTGATCCTGAATTGGATTAAGCAGATAAAGAAAGGGAGTATAGTTCCCAAGCTACGAAACTTTAGCAGCAATGGGAAGAATGGACATATGAGAATATGAGAAGAATGGATCCAGTGGTCTGGATCAGAAGATATCATTGATGCAGCGAGCATGGACTAAGAGGTCCCCTAGTAGAAGGGTCATCGACAGTCTAAGCTAATGTTAATAATAAGATATCTTAATTGTAGTGAACTTTTACATGGTGATACATTTGTATTCACTGAATACAATAGCAATTACATTTAGCAGGAAAAATTACATTTACATATAACAGAGGCCTTTATCCAGAGCGACTTACAATTCATCGAGTCTTCCAATTCAAGCGATGCTGGGTTAAGGGCCTTGCTTAAGGACCCAACTGTGGCAGCTTGGCAGAAGTGGGATTTGAACCCTGGACCATTAGGTCCAGAGTCCAGTACCTTGACCGCTAGGCTACAGCACGCCCACAATTACAGAGTGGTGTGCATGCGAACGGGTCTCCATCCACAGGGTCTAGAAGATTTCAATCCCAGCTGCAAAGGGACACATCTTGTTTTCTGTAGAAGTAACACCTCTATTGCATGACAGTGTTCGTTTTAGCAGGTGTTACTTGGCACAAATAATGTGAGCGTAATATTTACATGGCCTTGAGCCTGTCCTCGGGAATGGACCTTGATGCCAGTTGTGATGCACTGTTCCTTGTGGTCATTGCTAGAATTAATTGGACGATGGTCATGGACAGAGAAACAGGATAAGCTAAATTATCCCAGAGAGAGTTTGAGCTGTCACAAGCAAAGCAGTGAACAATGCAAGGAAATATTAAAGCCGATAGCAAACTTGGGGGGGGTG
>JAVSBV010004743.1:0-26440 GCA_033117975.1 Parotocinclus spilosoma
CAGAAGGATAGTGTCTTTATTAGTGGGCAAACAAAGAAAATCAGCAAGGGATCAAATACTTCTTGGACTCACTGTATGCCTTTAATTAAAATTGCTGATTTTAACCAAAGGAGATGAGGCATTGCAGTAAAACAGTTGTTCAGACATCTACACTGCTCACAAAATTATGTTTTGTTATGGGATTCGTTATTGGATTATTCTTTTTCTCACAAATATTTTTTTTGTGAGCAGTATACTTTTAATCAATATGTGACCAAAATAGCACCATGTTCATTGAGGTGTGAGATAAAGTGAAAATATAACTGTCATATACGTAGTGATTCATTTGCATTTATTGAATGAGAACTTATTTCATAAAAGTTTTTACCACATTAAGTTTTTTTCCCACTATCTAACAATGTTCCAGTTGTCCATGGCCTAATTAAGAAGTTCTGTTTTTTTTCTCCTAAATTACTCCATTATTCTGAGTACTACTAGTGTTCCTTAATCAGCACATGGTTTCCCAAAATGTTACTCTGTATGTCATCAGTGCATCTTAAAATTTTGTTTGCTTAAGGTCTTTTCTCAAACCATTGTTTGCCACTAGACAGCTTATTTTTAAAAACCTTACTGAAACTTGGGCCTGATTAAATTAAGCTCTTTACATCATGCACATATTGTTATTTTCTTAATATAACATGTCTATGGCGGAACTGGTTCAGACATGAAAAGTAATGTAATACCATTATTATAGTTTTTAATTAAATAATAATAATAATAATAATAATAATAAGATGAATCATGTGTAGATGATGAAGTAAACTCTGATCACCCTTGTACTTGTGTATAAGAAAACCTTTTTTATTTTTGAACAATATCATATCAAGCATCCATGATTGCATAAGAGAGGATGCAAAGCCAATGTGGAACTCCTCTGACTGTGAAAGTAGGGC
Organism: Parotocinclus spilosoma; assembly: GCA_033117975.1. Lineage (NCBI taxonomy): Eukaryota > Metazoa > Chordata > Actinopteri > Siluriformes > Loricariidae > Parotocinclus > Parotocinclus spilosoma. The sequence continues at coordinate 933 of JAVSBV010004743.1, forward strand.
TTTATACAGTATTTGCCTATTGTTTATTGGAAAACTAATTAAATCGTTTGTGTAACCTAACCATGATCATCTAAGAAAGAGGCTCTTCTGTGGAACCGGGTGCCTCCAACATCATTATTCCACACTTATTAGTGTGGAAATATAAGGGAAAAGAAACAAGAAACGTATTCACCTTTAACTTAACCAGTCCGTACTCATTACACCTCACAAGTCAGACGGTGTCAGAGGAGATTCCTTTATCATCTTTACATCATCGCTATTTATTACATAACTATATTTACAACTCGTTGCATTTGATTATGGACCTTCAGTGTATAACTTCAGACACTTGTCTTGGTACTTTACGACCACTATTTATAAGATCTGCTCTTTTAACAGGTGCGCATGACTGATTTTCACGTGACTCACGGAGATAAGAGCGAGCGCCAAAGTCGGCGCTTGTTTCCCGTTTTGGTGAAGGAGGAGGAAGTTCTGCGTGCTGGTTTGGGCTTTAAAAACGGCGTTTGCAGCCCTTGGTTAAACTTGATGTGAGCTTTTCCGATGAGACGTACATGTGGGTGAGTATCGCTAACATCTTTGTAGTTTATGTGACATTTTGTCGGTAATTGATACCGCTTGTATAAGTTGTTTACAAAGTCAGAGGTGAGGCTGCAATGGATGTTAAAACCATCTTAAATGGTACAGTTAGTTTCATCACCCTCTAGCAGACCCAGTTCAACCTTTCTTCATGTAATGCTACCTTTTGCACACGTGAACTCTTTTTGTTTTGGCTTCAGTGGCGTGCCACATAACAATCACACTTCGTTTTTGCTAGCGGTTGTAGTAACTGCGCAAACATTGTTTTACAACCACGCCGTATTGATCCACGGCCTCAAGCCCAGGAGAAAAGTCTTCATTTAAAGTTCTACCAAATTCAGTTTTGACAGGGCAAGTTTCAAACAACGACATTTTGACATTTAGAAGGATAACTAGATTTGAATGCATGCTTAATAAAATGTCGGTTCTGGAAAGCAACCATGTTAATTGAAAATGTAATTGCTAAAGAAAATACAGAGGACTACAGGCTTGTGCCTGGCTTTGTAATCTCCTTGCTTTTCTAAACCTCTTTGTTTTTCTTAGCTTTGTCATATTTCACATGTTTAACAGTGATGCTGTTTAAATGAGTTGTTTTGAACGTTCACAGCGGTGTTTCTCCATGACTTGTTTTCACTCGGCCTGTATTGCAAACAGCACACTTTGAAGAGCTTCTACACCGAAAATATGACAGTGTCCAAAATAATTGAGGGCGAATTCGTTGACGAAGTAGCATTCAAAGCTTCCTAGTGACGCGTTAGCAGCGGTCTCATAAGCAAATGGTTACGTGTTTAAAGCTATGTAGCTACACACATTAACTGAATTCTGCCTTAAAGGAACTAATGGCACACACGTGTTTGTATGTGGTTGTTTGTGCCACTACTGTGTGCTGTTCAAGTTAAATGCAGCTGGCACAGAATCACTTGTACAAGACTAAGCCAGCAGTTTATGGCGGTCCACTCTTTCTGGCCACTCCTTAAAACACAACTGATTCTACCCACAACTGATTCTACCCACAACTGATTCTACCCACAACTGATTCTACCCAGGGCAGCACGGTGGCTCGGTGGGTAGCACTTCTTCCTCACAGCAAGAAGGTCCTGGGTTCAATCCCAGGCTGGAGGGGCCTGAGTCCTTTCTCTGTGGAGTCTGCATGTCCTCCTCGTGTCTAGGTGGGTTTAATCAGTTTTCCTCCCACGGTTCAAAAGTTTGTGTGTTTGTGTACGTGTTGTTCCTGCCTTAGCGCCCATAGTTGCTGGATGGGCACCGGCTGGCCTGTAACCCCATGCTGATTAAGCAGAAGATAATGAATGATTATACTCGCAGGATTATTAATCTATGTCAAGTTAAATGTATTTATGTAGCACTATTTATAAAGGTGCTGTAGAGCTTGTATGTAGAAACCCAGGAACCAGTGTTGGATGATAACCCACTGAAATTAGCACTACAAAATGGCAGCTAAAAGTCAACCTACAACGCCTGGCATGTGGTGTTCTCTGCCAAACCAACCCACATATGGCCATTTGTAATGCGAATCTAGGAGCACCCGAGGGAACTCTAAGTAGACCTGAACGATATGGCACGTAGTACCCTACAATGTCACATATCATTTTACAACACCAAGACCTGTTTGCAAGCACCGGAATCCCTCTATCAATCACACAATTAACACCACCTTGGAATTCTCTAATCTGTGACCTGCCAAATCCCTCAGACAAAGCCTCTACTTAAAATGCACAGACTATAATGATAAAAGGCAGTAACTCCATGAAGACATTTTTAGTAATACCAAAGTGGAGATGCCACTCTGATTTCTTGCAATTACAGGACTTGAAGCACATCTGACCCCCCCTACCCTCCATCACCCCATGACAGAAATTATTATAACCACTCCTGCCAGGTAGATGGCCCATGGCATTAACCACCCACCTCTTCTTCCCATGCAAACTGCAACCCTTCCCCAACAGAGAAAGCTCCCCTTTTCCACCATGTAGAAGAAAATTGGCAAGGCTAATTGAGGCTGCTGATGAACTGCATAGGTTTAATCCTGAAACGGACAATAGACCCAAGACGTGTCCAACTGAAAGGACCAAGTAATTTATACCCAATGTTGTATTGGACACACTGTAATGCATTCATTTTTGTTGAATATAGAAGAATTCTGAATTGAAATGACTATGATGTTAAACCCAATTAACCCAACCAAAGATTACATTGCCAAGCCTGAAGGCTATTTGAAATGTGCTCGTGAAAGGATGAGATCAAAATGAAGCTTTTTGCTTTGAATGAAAAGGGATGTGTATGGAGAGAAGAGAATGCTGCGTTCCAAAGTCTGTGAAACTGAATATACATACCAAGGGACAGTTTAGAGGAAGCCCTCACAACCATAGGGAGAGCATGCTTAGGTGACCAGTATTTTTTGACACATCAATGGAATAAGTCTTAATGATTCAAATATGAGGTCAAGCCACAAAGTTACGTAAAAATTTAACATTTGCGTACGTCTTGCAGAACAGAATGAACAGTTATAGAAATGTTTCGTTTGTTAGTACTGTTTTTAGTATACTATATTTGTGATGGAGTTCAGTATGATTATGATCTGATACTTGGTACTGTGTGTTATAAATTTCTCCATGTCACTCAAGCAGGGACTGTTCCCTCTTTCAGCTTGTGAATTTGGAAAATGGCAGCTGGAAAATAACTCCTCACATTAGAGAAATTCATTTAAAATCTTCATAAACAGTCAGATACAGAGACCGAGCAAGATGAAAACCAATAACGTCCAGTTCAAGTGCCAGGTTAGTTGATTCTATTTTTCTTTCAACAAATGTAAATGTACTTATACCGTGCCAAAGATATGTAAACTTTACCCAACATTCCACTGGTCTGAGAATCTGATTTATGATGGCTTATAATTTATCTGGTTAATTAAGTTTGTTCAGAATGAAGGTAAGATGAATCCATGGGGGCTCTGCTGTAGAAAATTGCCACTGATATCAGGATGCAACTGCAGCATGTGTAACTGAAGTAAACATTGAGCTTAATGTTCAAACATCACCTGGATTTTTTTTTTGTCTTTTATATAGAACTGTGATAAGCAGTATGCGAGAATTAAGGACTTTAAACTGCATTGTCGGAGTTTCAGCCATAAGCAGGTATTTTTCATGCATCCGAATACAAAATACTGTAAGCACAGTGTGACCCTTTGGTTATACAAGCAAAACTTCAACTGCATAATACATGGCAATTATGCAGTTGAACAATCATATCAAGACAAACAATTAAGTACATATGAGCCTTAAGAATTGTATTGATTGTCATTAATCTTTGGCTGTGTTCTGTTTTGCAGGAGGTGTCGAAGCTTTTTCAGACAGGTACAGTATATATATATTTTTTTTGTTTCTGTTTTTTTTCCCCTTAGTGTGCTGATTTTCTGTGAGGCTGTATATGTATAATATACTGTGCGGACAAGTTGGGCACAGCTTTATTACTTACCTGAATTTAAAAAAGCAGTCATAAGTCTGCTGTTCTCTTTCAGCCTTTGTACAGTGCTGACAAAAATTTGGGGGTATTTCATTATGGAAGATTTTATTTTGAAGAGGTGATCAGTTGGGCCTCAACTGTTCTTGTAACAGAGGAAACATTTACAATGTTTATAGTGTGGACTAGTTGTTGCTTTTTTTTGTTTTTATCCTACAATGCCTCAACATAAAGTGAAAGGTTCTAAAATTATAACTTTCTAATCTTACACATTCACTAATTAACCCTTTCAGTCTTGTTGCCAAAGACTGAAATAATGCAATAAATAAATGCAATAAAATCTGTTTTGATATTAGATTTGTGTTTTTGACATCAGATGCATGACAAAATCGCACTGAAAACTGCACTTGAAGAATTGGTGTTGAAATTGGTATATTCTAAACTAGTATTCCACAGGAATACTGAAATTGTTTGCTTATTTTAAATAAAGATTCTATAATAGGCCCAACAACTAGGCCCAAAGTTAAATATTCATTTTGGTCCTGGGTTTAATCCCAGGGTGGAGTGTCCTGGTCACATGCGCAGTATGTTTATTCGCAATAAACATACGCAGACACAGGGAGGACAAAGACCTCACACAAAGGTGTTGAGTCTTTGTCCTCCCTGTGTCTGCGTATGTTTATTCTGGCCTTGTTTGTTCAGCCTTGTTGAGGAGCAAAATGTAACTTTGCTGTCAGTGTCAGGGGCCATTTCAGTTACACACAAGGTTACATCTATGCAAAAGTTTGTCAAGATTAGTCATGTATAGCTTAAGTCAAGACAACAATGCTGAGGACCAGCTTCTTTCTAGAAGCTGAAACTATTACAGTTCCCATAGACAGTCATTATAAATAATCACATTCATTGCTTTGACATTCAGACACTTTATTTGTGCTGCTGCCATTAACCATTTATGCTGCTGCACTGTATCAGTGTCATTACTGTATCACTTCACAAATATCACCTCATACATTTATTCTGCTTACAAAAATTAGGTTTAAAATGGAATCTCCCATAATTGAATATCTCCACCATTTTTGTGGGCAGTGTACTCATGCTGTTATGACCATCCTGCTGCTATCAGCATTTTTTCTTTTATTGGTTACCCTCATTTACCCTTCACTGCTCTCACATTATCACGTTGAAATATTTGAAATGCAGTGATATTTTGTTTTCCACTTCCTGTACCACTTGATGTGAATTAAGTCTCTTTGAATAAATGAATCCTTAAATAAACCAAATAAATATTTTACCTGGTTTTGCTAGACTAGTGTTGATTGAACATTGAACTTTTATTATTATTTATTATTAATGAAGGTTGCTTTTTCCTGAATGAAATAAAAAGGCTAAATTAGAGCCAATATAAAAGCAATTGCAGTGTAACTTATTTTTGCTGTCCCTTTCACTTGTAGCAATGCATCGTGGTCCAGGTAAGTTTGCTGTTATTAATAATTCTGCAAAGGTTCTGTGAACATTTTGAAAATCAATGTCCAATATGGCCAGTTTTGCACATAAATTTGCCTAATACTCTGCAATAAACTTTTTTTTTTCTTTGTGTAGTTTACTTTCCTGTAATTGTTGTTCTGGACTACTTACGAAACCCAAACCAGAATGATCCTCTCATTGGTGTGTATGGGTTATCATGCATGTTGTTTTTGTGCATCAGTTTATTGCCTATTTAATGTATGCGTGTGTATGTGTGTAGGTCTGGATATGGTGTCACTGTTTTTTGCTCCAGAGAAATTTGGTGCCTTTTACTTGTGTCACATATGTGAAAAGCAATTGAGCAGTGCTGATATAATATCCCATCTGTGCTCTCATGAGCATTACTTCAAGTATTTTGTAAGTGTTTTCGTATTGTTTAATGTGAATAATTTCATGTTACCACCTAGTGATAGTAATGCCATGTGGTTAATATATATATTTTTTTTGTGGGTAGGCCTTCAGCAATCCTGACCTGCTAAGTTTTGCCTGGATGGACGATTCACTTTCTTTCCTGACAACCAGTGCTATGCGAGAGGAGAGAAATTGTGGTTCCATTAATTTACGGGTAAAGATAATACTAAGATTAATAGGAATACAGGCTTTCTGTTTTGTTTTGTCATTTTAGAAAATGTTTGCCTGTGTTATCAGTTTATTGAGCTGCCAGAGATGTTGCTGAAGAAGGGTAAAAAACGGACATATGCTCAAGGTAATATCATCTTTGTGAAAGTGACTAACTGCCAGTGACCAGTCCATTCATATTAGCTTCTCTGTTTTGTTGGTACAAATCTAATCTCACTTGAGTCAGAAAGGCAGCCTAGTGACAATAAAACACTTGAAGTACTTGGAAATATCCTGATTTGTTGCTGATGAATGTTATGACTCACATGATTTTTATATATATATTTTCCCCTCCTTAGTGATGTCAATGTTTTCCAAAATAGATAGCATGATGGCCCGTGTCAGAGGTTAGTGTTCATTTTCCTTACCTTGCCTTCATGTGTATTGGTCATTTTAGTCTAGTTCTTGTTTGTTGTTTTACTATTCAGCTGGCACACCGCAGAGGAAAACAATTCAGAAGTACATCACTGACCCTGGAAGAGCTAACCCGTTAATCGGTAATGCATCACACTGTCTGAGATCAACGGTTTTGGGGTTTCGAAGCGTGAAGGATCACTGCTTGCATGGATTTAAGTAAAAGGGCACATTGTGAAGTTGGTATTTTCATTACATTTACTTTGACTTTATATAAATTACAGACATTATAACCCCAAAGATTAAAGGTAAGCAGAGGCTCTCCAGTTTATCACCAAACATCTAAGAAAATGATTGATATGTTTCTAAACAATATTTATCAAAGATTGAAAGGGATTTGCATATTTAAATCCTATGTATTCTGATTAGGTTAGTTTTGCCAAACATTAAGTATCTTGGGTTCGTGTTTCAGCAGTGAAGGAAAGGTCCATACTACCAGGGGTTGTCTAGACTGGTCGATTTACGATATCCATAGTCGCCAGATGATGCTGTAGTCAACTAGTTGGAATAAGGTTGAAACACAGTACCAAGAATACAGGAAGACCATAATGAAAGCAACTGCTCTTGAATAAAATTATTAACACCCTCTCTGACTTAGATACCCAAGAGCAAGGAGTTCCACAAGGTGGTATACTGTCTAAAACACTGTTAACCATACAATAATGACATTACACAACTTGTACATCCTAGTGTTATGGCCTGTCTATGTGTGGATTATTTATGCATCTGCAGTAAAGGGTGCCATATGCCCCAAATTGAACGGGCACTCCAACTCAATGAACCCTTTACAAAAATGGGCATCTCAAAATGGGTTCCAGTTATCTAAAGCCTCTATGTAGAAACAGATAAACCACAATTACATATCCAGAGACTACGAATAAGCTTGCAGTACATCATTAAAAACCAAGGTTATAAAGAAAATCCAGCACACCAGCCTTAGAAATCATAAAGGACATGTACAACCCAAATTCCAAAGAAGTTGAGATGTTGTGTAAAACATAAAAAAAAACAAAATCAAAGACATTTTCAATTGAATACACTACACAGAAGATATTTAATGTTCAAACTAATAAACCTAGTTTTTTTTTCAAATGTTCCAAAATAATTGAGACGGGGCAAATAAAAGTTGAGGAATGCCCAAAAACACTTGTTTGGAACATTGCATGGAGGAGTGTTATGATTGGGTATAAAGGAAGAATCCCTGAAAGACTCAGTTGTTCACAAGCAAGGATAGGGTTCACCACTTTGTAAACCACTGCATAAGCAAAATGTCCAACAGTTTAAGAACAAAGTTTCTCAATGTACAATTGCAAGAAATTGAGTGTTTTCATCATCTACAGTTTGATACGAGGACTGTGGTGGCCTAATGGTTAGGGTACTGGACTATGGACCAGAAGGTCCAGGGTTCATATCCCACCTCTGCCACAGTTGGGCCCTTAAGCAAGGCCCTTAACCCACAATAGCTTGGACCACAGTCGCTCTGGATAAGGGCGTCTGCTAAATGCTGGAAATGTTAATAATATCATCAAAGGATTCATAGAATCTGGAGAAATCTCTGCAAGTGAGCAGCAAGTCTGAAAACCAACATTGAATGCCTGTGATCTTCGATCCCTCAGGCATCACTGCAAAAAAAAAAAAAAAAAAAAGGCAGACATCATTCTGTAATGGATATTACCTAATGGGCTCAGGAACACTTCAGAAAACTACTGGCAATAAACACAATTTGTTGTTCCATCTACAAGTACCAGTTAAATCTCTACCATGCAAAGTAAAATGCATATATCAACAACACCAGAAACGCCACTGGCTTCTCTAGGCCTGAGCTCATCTGAGATGGACTTTCTACAAAGTGGGTGATCTGACAAGTTAATGTTTCAAATTGTTTGGAAATCATGGACTTCATGTCTTCTGTGCCAAAGAAGAAATGGACTGTAATTGTTATCAGATCAAACTTCTGGAAAAAAAGTGTCTCTGATAGTATGGGGGTGTGTTAGTACCCATGGCATGATTAACTTGCACATCTGTGAAGGCACAAGTATTGCTGAAAGGTGCATACAGGTTTTAGAGCAACATGTGCTGCCATCTAAGCAACGTCTTTTTCAGGAACATCCCTGCTTATACAGCTAGGCAATGTCAAGCGACATTCTGCACACGTTACATCAGCGTGGCTTTGTAGTAAGAGTGCAGGTACTAGAATGGCCTGCCTGCAGTCCAGACCGGTCTCTCATCGAAAATGTGTGGTGCTTCATAAATGCGCCACACACAGTACGACAATGGAGACCCTGGACTGTCGAGCAACTGAAGTTGTACATCAAGCACAAATTGGAAAGAATTCCAACCTACGAAGGTTCAACAAGTAGTGTCCTCAGTTCCCAAACACGAGTGTTGTTAGAAGGAAAGGTGATGTAACACAGTGGTAAACATGTCCCTGTCCTATTTTTTTTGTGATCCGTTTGAAAATCTTGTCTCTTTAGTGTATGCAATTGAATACAGGTTGAAAATATTTTGCAAATCATTGTTCTGTTTTTATTTGTTTTACACAATGTTCCAACTTAATTGGAATTGGGGTTGTACTATCCTGCCAAATACTAATAGGTCATGCCCTCAATAATACCAGGAGAAAATTCTACAGAGACACTAATATGAAAGACCTCTTTGACCGCAATATTCCATCAAAAATCCTGAACTTTCTGAATCACCATGAGATTTAAAAAACAACTATAGCACAGTAACCTTTACTTAGTTTAAATTTGTGCATAAAACGCATCTAAAATGCCATGTACATAGCCTGATATTAATCTGAAATGGCAATAAATACAAACTCTATGGTTTAGACTATGCCAATCGAACTTTGGTAGTTTGGAAATACTTCAGGAAAGATGAATCTAGTTTTACAGTAATCTGATCTGTGGTGCTTAATTTGTTAAACATAAGGTAAGGGACAGCGCGTGTCGTGTGGCAAGTGGGCATTAAAAGCAATATAAACACAATAGTGCTCTTAGTTCAACATGGTAACCTGTAAAATAAAATATCGATATTAATGAAAGACTTGCTTGGTCATAAATATATATATTTTTTTTTCTTCTAATTCCAAACCTCGCCATCCTCAAACACTCCTGAATTGCAAGTGCATAGCCGAGGTCACAAAATAATATTGTTTTTCACTTTCTATACATTTCTATACAGATTTCTACACTTCTCTTCAGCTATCTCCAGAATGGAGAGTTGATGTGTTGTAAATGTAGTAAAGAAAAGCTGTGGGTGAGCGTGCGCGCGCTGCTCAATAACATTAGGGGATTATTTAAAAATGAATATGAAGAGGATCCCACGAGAACTGCTTGACAGTGTGATCCTGTCCATCACTGTCAGTATGTTTTTGCAAACTTGGGTGACCATACACCCTACTAAACAGACAATGTGGAAAACTTGTCCAGTTTGAAATGCTTCTGCTTACCTCCATGAATATATCACTTCCTACTCAACTCATGATAGTTTGCATCTCATTTGTGTAATTGAACAGCTTTTATTTGGCTTCTTATTTGAATTAAATGCTTTTTTAAATGTAATTGCTTCATATACATTTAGAAATATCCCTTTCATCACTTTTGTGAGCAGTGTGTTTGTGTATACAGTATCTCACAAGTGGTTTTACACCCCTCACGTTTTAACTATTTTATCTTTTCATGGGACAACACTGAAGATATGACACTTTGATACAACGGACACTGGGCACAATTTGGCCATTTTCACTTAGAAGTTTACTGACATTTGTTGCCAGTGGTTTAGACATTAATGGCTGTGTATTGAGTTATTGAGGGCACAGCAAATTTACACTGTTATACAAACTGTAGACGGACTACTTTACATTGTATCAAAGTGTCATATTTTCAGTGTTGTCCCATGAAAAGATAGTGGTTACAAACATAAGGCTTTTTTTATTCGTTTTATTTTATTTATTTATATTTGGCTGATTGCAAAAGAGAATGTCAAGATTTTTATGAATATTTGCATAAAAGATGCATGTGCATAACTTTATTTGGCACGTATAACTGCAAAGTATTATATATTTAGTTTTGTGTGCTTTTGTCTTTGTCTACATGTGGGTTGTCTTATTTTGGTTTTTGTTTTTGTTTTATGTATTAGGCCTGACATTTCTGCTTGAGTACTCTTGTCCAGACAATGAGGAATACTGTAGGTATTTGTGCTTACTGTGCAAAAAGAAACTTTCAACCATTGACTGCATCTCCCACTGCATCAGCTTTGATCATGTTTATGGGTATCTGGTATGTACCGAATTCTGTAGTGCCTACAAAATTTTCTATGAGTTGGTTTTATTTGTAATTGCTCTGTCTACTGATTTATTTATATTTAAGGAATATAAGCAATGTCCTGATGTCCTGGCTCACCCCAAGAGCGTTTATAGTTGCTACTCAAACAGTTTCCACAAGACTTTACGTACCTTGGCCAGTAAAGAGCAGACATGCTGTCCTTCAAGGAAAATACAGGTAATGCTGTTTTCTTGCCAAGTATGCAATCTGAATTTTGGATATTTCTTCGGGTCTGTAATGGATTTTAATTTATTATTTTTTCCAAATAGGAATTTGTAAAGGAAACAGTCTAACTTTATTTTCTAAAGCTAAGCTACTTTGAAGGCTTTGAAGTTGAGTGATAAACGAGACAGAAGTCTGTAGATGTGTGGGTCAAATATACTTTGCAAAAAATTAGTTTGGCCAGTTCATTTTATACTTTATGCTGCACTTTTGGGTTGTAACTGGTGATTGAACTGCTAATGACTACCTGTTGGTTTAACAAGCTGCTCTTTGGATGTTGATTTGAACATTGAAACTTATTTAAAAATGTTGTGACACAGCCTTTCGGTGAATTTTTATTTATTTATTTTTTATTTTTATTATTGGTTTTTTTTTTTGTTTTTTTTGTTTTTTGTGCTACTTTACAACTTTCCAGAGCAGTTTGATAATTTAAGTACTCCTTCACATACATTGGGCGTATTAAGGGCAGTTATTTATTCATTGTTTGTTTTTGGAGTACTGATATTGACTGACTCTTTGCACTGCATATTTTTTTTGGCTGATATTTTTGTATAGGCTGCACTGCCATGAACAAGAGATACATTGTTACTAGTAACTGCTTACTCTTAGTTGTCTGTATTCTTTTTTTTAATTTTTTTTATTTGTTTTTATCACCTGTCCAAGTAGGAAATTCAAGTTGCAATTATGCAATACACTTTTTTTTTTTTTTTTTGCTTTTTTAAATTAATTAATTAATTTTTTTATTATTTATTTAAGGAAATTCATGATGTAGTCAGTTTTATCATGAAAGTAAATTGCAGTTTGAAAAGGCCTTTTAAAGATGATACAAAGTAGGCAATTATCCTGCTAACTTAGCTTCTTGTACACTGGTTGTATCTGTTACAAAGACGAATGACCAGCACAGTCTGCTTAGAAAAATCTATTCCATATGCGCCATTTGATTTTTGTACCTTAACAAATATGTAAAGGTCTGGTGTTTAATCTTCTTAATTTTGTTTTTAGGTGCATATTGTTGATCTATTTCTCCTTCAGTTCAAAATGATTCCAATATTTTGTTCATGTCACCTTTTCCTCCATACTCTGCCTTTGACTATTAGACTGTTCAACTGGATCTGGAAACCTTCAAAAATGTTGCCTCCATGAACTATTCAGATGGTAAGCAATTTTTCAAATATCAGATATAGTTTAGTTTCATATAGCTTTAAACTGCACTTTAGTCTACCTACCCATTTTTAAATTCATTAGTAAAATGCAAGGTTCCTTAAAGTAAGACTAGACTACATGAGTTGTAACTTAACCATGATGTGTAATTTGATTATCTTAACCATTGGCACCACTGGTTGACGGACACCTTGAAAGAGTATCTGTGTCCCGAATAAAGTAGTGGAAGGATAATGTTGGTCAGCATTGTTGAATTTATAGCACTCATTGTGATATCACTTACTGATAACGTTATAAAGTGGTATAATCTGTTATTGGAACAAATCAGGAATAGCTTGCAGTTCCACTAAGGGTGTGCTGAAGCATGTGGGATGAACTTGGCCTCCATGATTCTCGGCGTGCTGGATAAGCATATCTGTGGCAGATGGGTGCAGAATTATTGCCACCATATGCAGTAATTGTGGGGTTGTGGTAGCCTAGTGGTTAAGATACTGGACTATGGACCAGAAGGTCCTGAGTGTAAATCCCACCTCTGCCACAGTTGGATTCCTGAGCAAGGCCCTTAACTCACAATTGCTTAGATTGTAAGACTGTATGAATTGTAAGTCAATCTGGATAAGGGTGTCTGATAAATGTGAATGCAATTTGTCAATTGTTAGTACAAAAGTATTACAGATTAATTGGCTTAATCTCACACTGCATAACTGAATTGTAACATTTAAATTGAAGTAAAGGTATTATTAGAAAGTCGAAATGTTTTGCTCTTTTAGCACTGAACAAGCTGCAGCAGATGAGACGAGAACAAAACAAAAGTGAACTGCATACTAATGGTAAACCCAGAGAGCAAATCTGTAGGTCCTCCAAATCCCCTTTTATTCTCACATAACTTATTGCTGTTTTTTTGGAGGCTGCCACTTGCTCAACCTTCTGCTTGATATTATGCAGCCTGTGCACCAGTGGCAAATGTCTCACCTGTGACTGTGTCGACTGCAGCCACCTCAGGAAAACAAGACATCACCCGGAAAGGTATACCAAAATAATAATTTGATCTTTGTGTGTCACAGCAGCACTAACTTTTTTTTAATTTTATTTGCTTACATATTTAAGTAGATGTATAGTATGACCTAATGTAAATGTATAATACAGCTTGGTGAGAACTTGCAGCAGATCTAATGTTCTCTTTTTGAGCTTAGTAAAGAACATCAAACCTAAAGTAAACCCCAAATACATGCAGTAATGTGTTTTTGTGGATTCTTTTTTACCAGCTGATATACATGTGACAGTAGTTGAAAATAATAGTGTTAGTAATAGTAAGGAAAATCTAATTTATACATATATTTACGTATAGGTATTTTCATTCATGATTAAGTTTTTATATTAGTCTTCACATAAGTGTGCATTTTATTGGTGTCATTAACAGGTGTCATTCTCAGGATTAGATAATTTTAGCTTTATATCTAATATTAGATTTTATTTTTGGCAAACATCAGAGGTTCTCCATAAAGTAATGACTTGTGTCATGCAATGATTGTTGCATGCGGTTGCTATAATTAGACTTGGGTTAATCAATCTAAGTGACCTGCCAAAAGGCCCAATTAGGAGCTGAACCTGTTAAAGTAAAAGCATTAAGTGGGAGTAATGGGTACATTGAGCCAAGTTTTTCGATTTAGTTATGATGAGTGCCACTGGCTATGTGAGTTGGAAAAAAGGAATGATTCGGAATAAAATCACAAAATGATCTTGGACAAAACATTTTACTGACTTTTCCAAGAGGAAAAAGTACAAAATACTTGCAGGGATAACTATTCTTCCACGACTGTAAAAGACTGGTCATCTAACCTGATGAAGTTAGGTATTTTTCAAGTTATTTGGCCTTATTCCTGTAACGCTCATACGGGCAAGTGTGGGCTGCGTTAATTGCCTCCTAACTGCTTTTGGTGCCTTTAAAAAAAAAAAAAAAAAAAAAAAATTCTCTCCAGTGAGCCTCAAACTCCCCATAGTCCCCAAGTGTTTGTTCTTTACAGGATGTATTAAATTAGGTGTTGATGTATTTCAATGTGCATCCCCCTTAAGGTATTTTTTTTCCAGTACATGGGTTGCAGGATGCAAATTGTACATCACTCTCAGACAGTAAAAGCTTCACATAGCCGACATGCTTATGATTTGCTGTCACGAGCCTGCACAGTGTAAAGGAAAGGGGTTTGTCAATGGCAATGAAAGTCATTGATCAGCACACAACGATATGCTTTGTCATGCCGATGATCAGTGGCTAATTGATTGGAACACCACTACTTTTCAGTAGTTTTGTGACTACCATGCAGAGGTAACTTGAGGGCAACAGGCTTATCAGTTGAGCGACAAAAAGCTATACTAACATTATCTTTTAGTAAACCATTTGACTTAGACCACAGCCTGGTCTTTCTCAGGCATAACCTGTGAGTTTAGCATTTAGAAACACAATGCAAAGCATCAACCAACCATGTCATGAAAAATGTATTATATTCTGTATTCTTTCTATAGATTCTAGCTCACAGAGCAGTGTTGATCAGACATGCAGGATTATGTGTGTGGTAAGCCCAATGCATTTTGTTATTCTCTTGTCTCGTACAACTAATCAATTGCACATGTTTGAGGAGAACGAAACTTGATTTTCTTCCCCACCATATTGTTTGTTTTTTTTGGGGGGGGGGATTATTTAAGTAATGTGAGTGTGAAATACTGTCAACTGAAAGGCAGCTCAACAAATATAAAATGTATATTTTGGAAATTGACTGAATGTCCTTTCATGTTTTTATTTGAAACATCTTTCATAGAAGGCGAGAACGATGACAATGTTATTGATATTTGCTACAGGAATGCGACCAGATGTTTACATGTTTGTCAGATTACAAGAAGCATTTTGCTGAAAAGGAACATCTGCAGGTGGGAATGCTGTTTATGGTTGTTCTTGCGTGCGTGCGTGCGACAAATAAATTGGAATCTGCAAAACTAGTCAGTATGGTTAAAAATCTTAATCAGCCAAGAAATTGCACTCAGTGCATCTTTAGTATAAACTAAGACCCATCTTGTTTTGTAATCAAATTTAAACATTTTTCCCTAATTTTATTGTTACACCAATAAAAAGTTGGTAGTATTTATAGAAGCACTACTTACTAATATCAGGTTACACCTCCATTGGCTTTTAAAACAGCCCTAGATATTTTGGGAATGAATTCCTGAATTGTCTGGAAACATTGCTATGGGATTCTGCGCTCCGACTTGATTGCATCTGATTTTTGAAAGGCACTAATACAGTGCTCAGGGATTGCTGTCCTTTCTGTGTAATGTGTATGCATTCTCATAAATTATTACTAATACCGTTTTTGAATCTTTGTGACTTGCTGCAGAAACTCCGTGAGCTGTTCGGAGCAGGTAAATATTTTTATGAGTGAGCAATTTTATGTTGACCTTTTTCGCTAAATGTATGCTTTGTTTGGATTATGTTCTTTGAATGGAAAGGAGAGAACTTGTTTATTGTCAGACTTAAAAAAAAGTTTTTTAACACATAAATTAGTGTAGTATTGCTTTTCTTAAATGATTTAATATACTGCTCACAAAATTTGGGGATATTAAAAAAAATTATTTGTTAGCGGTCTATAATGGATATTGAATAACAGCTAAGGGCTAAGTTTAAAGCAAATACCCATCAAAGGCATTACTTGCCACAGACGAAGCTGGGTTTTTGTCTTTAAGTTTTTCAATACTGAATATGTATTTTCTGTGTATTCTGAGAAATGATTATACATGTTAATTACACCATTGTTTAAATACTGGTATTTCTAATCTAATGGTCACCCACATATATTGCACAGTACTATGTAGTCTACCAGATCAGTTGTTTGAGATATGTGGTGTGTAAACAAGTATTTTGTAGTGAGTGCAACCTTGTAAATGACCAATTGACATCTACAAGTGCAATTTTGCATTCACAGCATTTGGCAGACACCCTGATCAAGTCAAACCATTACCAGTAATCTCCCGTTTTACATGTGACATAGAATCATGGGTATTCTTTTTAAACAGTGGATTCAAGAATTACATTGAAATAAAAGGGAATAAGTTATATAGTGTATAATGCAACCATCAGACTTCCTTTGAATGCAATTGTTTCTGAAGAGGCAATGTAGTGTGGCTTAGCATACCATTCTGGCAAGTAACATGTGGTTTCCTGTTTATCTCTTTGTAGGTTCATACAAAGGTATGCATTTCTTCCTGTAAAAATATTTTGTTAAAAAGATCTCTGAATGTTTTATGCTAAATATATATCAGTAACTTGCATATGCACATATGCTGAAGAATATGCACATAGAATATGCACAGAGTCTTGCAGCCTCACACTGATCATGTCCTCCTATTGTTGATCTTTGGTTAGGTCTCATCTCTGAGATTAAACTGTACCATTCAATTTCTCGCCACAACAGATCACCACCACCACTCCTAGGTGAGACATGATTCATCATTAACTGCAAATTAAATTTCACAAATGGTGCAGCGCTGCTACACAAATTATATACACACACACTGATCTAATACATGAAATTAAAGGGGCTGCTGTGTTCTGTGTAATTTACCATGTATGCTGTGTAACTGCTGTTTATTTAGAGTCTCGTTCCAATTAAAAATGGGGGTTTCCCCTTTACAGGCCTGCCACTGCTCACTGTGTTTGTACAAAGGCACACTAAGGATTTCAACCCACCAATCTATGTGTGCCATGCATGTGAGCTTAACATCCCTGTGTCCACTGCCTTTAAACACCTTGTATCCCCAAAGCACTACTTCAATGTCTTTGTAAGTGCCACCTCTCCTTACACCTTATTCAATGTAGCAAAGGGATGCTGCTCACAATGATGTGCTTTAAGCTAAAGCTAATGAAACTAAAGCTGATGAGCGTGTGTCAATTGTTTTAATAGGCATATGCAAAACCGGACCTTGTGTTTGCTGCATCATGGAATTCAAACCAAATTACAGAGTTTGCACAAGAAGAAGAAAAGAAGCAGGGAAAGGATAAACTGGTACTTCGGGTGAGGGATTTTCTTCTTTGACTCTAGTATTAAAAACATTTATCCGGCGGTTAATGGCTTCCTAGTTCCAACAGGTGTGCACTGTAGAATATTGACCACTAGAAATGCGGGTATGGTTGTAAGCAAGTCTAGTAAGCAAGGGCATGGTTGACAGACCAAACAGGACAGAACAGCTTTAACATCTTGTATTTGCTGAAGCATTGGGGTATGTTACTTAATGATGCATGCCTCTTCAAGATTGTCTATCAAAGATTCCTGATCCAAGACACTAATGGTGACCGTGATATGTGCTTATGGGTCATTTATGAATGTTTACTTTTTATACACACATCTTAACCACTTTCTCCATTTTGTAAAAAAAAAATTCAGTTTGATCACAATTGCATGCTTTTTTTTTTTTTTTTTTTTTTACTGTGTACTTCCCAGGTATGTGAACTTCCAAGTACGGACTTTATCGAGTTCAGAAGCTTGGCATATGAAAAACGTAAGAAATTTAAATTTTTAATTGTTGTTCATGTAAAATGTTTTTTTTTTTTCTGTTGAGTAATTTCTCACTTTTTCTAATTTCTTTAGTCATGGCAAGGACTAGCAAGGTGCGCAACTGTATTCAAGGTCAGTATCATTAGGTACACCTTGCTAGTAGCCACGTTTTGCCTTCAGAACAGCCTTAATTTATGGCATAGATTCAGCAAGCTGGAAATATGTCTGTTTTTGTTTCAGATTTGTGCTGCCTATCCAGAGCAGGTTTTCAATCCACCAAATTTTTGCTAATTTTGAAAATGTGCTCAAACACTTTAATAAAAGAAAAATGTCTTTAAAAAAAAAAACAAAAAAAAACACCCACATATATTAAAAAATGGTTTTATGGTAGGAAACATTAGAAAGCCACTAAAGCTGAAAAGGGTTTTTCAAATGAACGATAACATATCAGACCAAGTCGCATGGTTTTAAAAGAATTACATGTCTGTAAACTGTAACATGTACTTCATGTCTTTACTGACTATATTAACTTGGCATTCGGAGCCTCTATATGTAATAGACTAGCAGCAATGGTTACCAGTGTCTCCTGATTTAGATGCCTTACGATGGTGCTGAGAATGTTTACACTATTTGAGGACTTCTTGCCTTTTTACAATGTCCTACCTTGGCAATGCCAATGTCCTGTAAAATGTACAAAAAGATACAATTTTGTTACATTTGCTCCCTAAAGGGTTACATGCTGTCCAGACTATAAGCAACCCAAAACGCTCTTTACAAAACGAACTCACATCTCTGTACTTAACTGTTGGAATTAGGCTCTCCATTCTGAGTCTTTCCTCCAGTGTACAGTTCTGCAAAAAAAAAAAAAAAATGAAATAGGTGAATTTAGGTACTCACCCAGTCTAGATGGTTTTAAAGACTTTACAGCCTTGGTTGCCGAATCTGTTATGCTTACTTGCGTCAGTGCTTGGGATTTAAGATTGTAGTTTAATGTTCATACGTTTTAGTAACTGCTCTTATGTCAATAGATATAAGGCACTATCTTAATAACAATGTATGAAATCTTGCCTCATTCTGTTCCAGAGAAGCGAATGACACTACAGGCATTCTCCAAAAGTTGCTGTAGGAAGTCTCCGCTGCTTGGTGAGTTCCGCTAACACTAATTTGTACACGCTCATGTCGTGGAGTGACTTAAGACTGACCGGTTATGCTAAAAAAATGATTATTCTAATATCTCATGAGATGGCGCAGTCAAGAAGTGTGTACAGTATGCAGAGTTGCTTTTGGTTCATTGGCCTTTTATATTTTCTAAAGTCTATCCCTGCCAAAATTATCTTTAAATATGGTCTTTCCCCATTTGGGGTCTTTCTGAGCCACATTTATTTTTCAGGCAGGGTTTCTCACGCCATGGAAGTCCCTATATGTCCCTGCCCAGATTGTAAATGTGGCATGACTTCCTTAGGTTTTTTTTTTTTTTTTTTGGCAACAGGGCATACTAATTGCAGATATTCATACAATACAATCATCTACTATCCTAATTCCGTTGCTAGTAAATGTAAATGGTACTGGTAAACTGCACCATTAACATTTACTATTATTGTCTAAACCAGGTCTACAGTTCATGTTGAAATACAAAACTGCAGATCCTTATTGCAAGACTGGTTATCTTTGCTTGCTATGTGAAGAAAAGATTCCAGAAAGACATAGCATTGTCCATGTTTTGAGCTTTCCTCATGTGTTTGCATATCTTGTAAGTATTCTCATAAAATACGTTTCAGATTGTATACATGTATGGGAACAAATTTAAAATAAGTACATTTAATAAAATGCTGGTTTTGTTTTTAGAATTTGGCTCATCCTGGTTCACTGAGTCAGGAAGATCGAGAGAATATGCCTCTGGTCATGGATCTTGCTCAACAAGCTGAACACATCAGTCCTGATGGTGCAGTTCAGGTAGAAACCCCTCAACCAGCCTTTGCATTACTACACTGCTCAGAGAAATTAGTGTATTTTTCATCATGGGATATTTTTATTTAGAAGTATCCCCTAATTTTTTTTGAGCAGTATATCTATCTAAAAAAGGCATTGTTTGGCTTAATTCATCTCCCAAATATATTAAAATGCCACAGACAGTAAAATAATGTAGGTTTTATTTATTTTCATATTAGCATACTAACTAATAGGAAACAGATGCATTTTGAAAGCTTTATAGCTGTACCTTTACTTTCTTTTAGCTTGCAGAGATGATGGTGTATATGAAGGAAAAAGTAATACACATTTATAAATAATAATTAAAAAAACTGTCATGATTAAGTTTGTTTGTTGATTAAGATTTAAAACGTATTGTTTTAAATGTATTTATTCATTTCCACATTTCAACACTTTTTCTGTATTTTTACATTGTTTTTTAAATGTATATTTATTTATAAATTTCCACTTATCTTCATTTATTTACTTGTACATTTCTACATTTATTAATTCTTTCTTTACCCATATGTTAATTGAGTGGGCGGTTCTAACCTCATTCTAAAGCAGGATTTGTCAGTTTGGTGAACGAGACTACCTTATAATGGCCCAAGCTAGCTAAGCTATGTTATTAACCTCGCAATGGCTTCGACATACCACAGAAATGATTTGTGCTCCTATAGTACATTAGTGGTGTGTTGCAAATGTTCAGAATTAAAAAAAAAAAAGTTCATTATGTTCAAGCCAATTTGTCAGAGAATGAAGGTGGAATTTAAAATGTTTTCAGTTGATGTATGAGAAATATGGGTTTTATAAAACAAAGGAATGTGTACAGAACAAAAAGGTAAATAAAGGGTTAATGACTCTTTCCACAGGAGAGGGTCTGATATAAAGGGGTTCCAGCTTCTGGGACTTGACGTAGAGTAAGACTTTGCAAGCCAGACAGCTTGACCAGGATTGTAGATTGGGGACTGATCTGTGCCCTGTGCTGGGTGGAGCCACGAGCCTTAAGTAGCACCACTCTGGTTGACCTTGATGTCCTGGAGCACCGGTGTAGGTGGTGTACTCCACTCAGGTGATCTGGGAACTTCAGCTCCCTGGTGGCTAGGAAGTGCCTATGGAGTTCCTTCGATCTCCTGGTTGGCACACTCATCCGGTCCATTGTTCCCGGATGTCCAAATCCATGGAAAGCCACGCAAGACGACAACAGCAGGAGCACAGGAAGAAGAGCGGAGGGTGATCTGGGCGAGCAGCCTGACATTCAGAGCGTACACCCACCAAGGCGTCTCCAGAGGTTCCAGTTGAGTCTCAAGCTAAAGGGTGTTCAAGAATTTGTCATGCTGGGATGGCCAAAGCTGCTGTCAATACAGTGCAATACCCTTGGGTAGTGGTTTGGCCGCCTTAGGATTTTTGAGTTCTATATTTGTCCAGAGTGTAAAGTTATGGGGGACCCTAGGGATCTCAAATAGGCAAAACATTGGAACTAAGGTAAGTGTAATGAAACAAAAATGGCATAGACTAGCTGGTGTTTTACTGGTAGGGAGGTGCAGAGGTGGATTTTGGGACATAAAAGAGAAAGCACACACGCCGCGCAGGGAAAAGAAGCCTAAGGGATTGCAGAAAAAGGACGAGTCAGGGAGAGAAACAGAGTGGACGGAGCGAACCCGAACACTATCAAAACTCTTCAACCAGTCATGCTTTAAAATGAAGTTAGGACTGCCCACTTAGTTAACTCAAATAAATAAAGAAATGTGGAATCAAATATAATAAAATACACAAATAAATAAATGTAAATATGCAGAAAACCCCTATTTTTTTGTGGAAATGTCAATTTTTTTGAGTATATTTTTGACCTTTTATCATTATAAAAAAGGATATATTTATTAATACTTCTGTCATTTTTGGTCCATAAGTGTATGGAGAAGTGTAAATGAAAACAAAATGATTGTATAACCTTAATCCTGTGCAAGGTAATCACTACAAAGTGCAATATTGGTTGATGATAAAATACAAGAAACGCGTACCTAAAAGGTAGTCACAATGTCCACAACAAAAATTCTGTCCATCTAACCATTAAAAACCCAGGTATAGCATGTATAACTAACCCATTCGCCAGCAGTTTTCTGAACCTATTTTAATGCCATATGGGCTGGAATGGCAATAACCCACATAAGCAACTGAGCATCTTGTTTGTTTACCATACACAATTCTAAAGAACACATGAAAGCTACTGTTGTGGTGTTTTCCAGGAACCAACAGATTCCCAAGGGGGAAAAACTCAGGCCAAGTTCAGGTTGTTTTTGGTTGAAGCAGCAAGCAGACTTGATGCAGACTCTCAGAGATAATGCAATTCAGGGAGCATGTGCACATGAACAAGGTCAAGTGCAAGATGCCCCCAGCTACTTGGTTCTTCTTTTATTTATTTTTGATTCTGTTGAGAAAGTCCATCACCAATGTTTTAATTGTTTTGGCATTTCTCCACCACCGTTTCCTGGGATGGTCACGCCACACTTACTTTGATTGAACCGCCCCATAAGCCCTAAATTCCACTGCCCAGATCATATTGGTGGCGTGGCTCTCTGACTTTTGGTGTTTATATATTTATACTTTGTCAGCTAGAGCTACAATTGTTTTCCTTCCTCTTATGTTTTTATTGTTTCTTAGTTTAAGATTTTATCTGACTGCAGCTGCTTTATTCAGGCCTTACTACAGATTTGCACCAGGCCTTATTTGAGATTTGCACCAAAAGAGCTGAGGCCTTGCAAAAAACAGTTGTTCTTTACTTGAGAATTATACACACACATCAGTTTAGTATTTGGTCTTAACACACGTTAGGCCTTACTGGATGGCAAAGGGGGAAATATCAAAACAATTTGCAGCTGCTTCCGCAACAACAGCTGAAAAAGGGACATGGGTCAGGGTGCACTCCTTCCTTTTGTGATCATGCTTATTGGAATAATCACTTTGACAATACTCTCCTTTGATCCCATTCTACTTGAAGATCGATTATTGACTGGTTACAACGTTGATGCATTCGGCTTAGTCCACCAGCGTCTGCGAACCTACAATGGCCCACGCAATTCTGGACTCTAGGCTCTGATGGAAGTGCCTTAGGATCATTTTCCCTCTCCATCTATACCTTCAGGGCAACACATTGTCCTACAACTTTGGGTTCAACAACTTGAGGTATTCCTAACTAGGACTCAGCCCAAGGGTGAAGCCAAAAATACAGTAAATACCAGTGGCCAGCCAGACACTGTCTTCTACCAGAGATAGCCAGGGTGGAGGCTTGACTCTGCTGGAGGGAGGAAAACTGGACGACACTACACAGTATATGCAGCCAGTGTCGGAACCAATTTGATAAAAGCGATGTTTGGGGTCAGCATCAAGAATGCAAGCAAATGAAGCTAAAAAGTGTCTGAAGTTTGTGCCGGCATTCCTACCAGCATTTAGAAATGAGCTGAATTAGTCATCTGTAGACAATATAATTGTATTTTTTTTTTTTGTCATTTTAGGAGATGGAACTGGTGTGTGGGATCTTTCATAAAGTTGAAAGAAGCAGCTTTAAGGATGGTAAGTGATTTGTATTTCATTTAATTTAGTAGTTTATTCAATTCTGAGTACTAAATCTTTGTCTTTTTGTAGCTTTGGATATTCTGCATTCACTATCTAGAGGAGGACTGAGGGAACTAAAATCTTCGGTAGTTAAGGGATGTAGTTTAGGTAAGCTTTCACTGACATTTTGCTGCAGAGCTGCTCCGGGCTACATAAACACGTTATTACGGTGCTACATTTATGTAGCAACAACATACGTGGGCTGCCCAACAACTTTGCTCACATCTGTTGAATTCTTTAAATGTTATTGTAAATAAATCTGTGATATTGACTGTTACATCGATGAATCTTTGATAATAGTTAGTGACTATAGTGTGTTCAATCTCAAAAATTTATTAAGTGATACTGGTGGTCTTCTTACTGGCCCAATCACATCTGGAGATTCTGACCCAGAGTGTTGGGCTCTCTAAATGTTTATACTTTTGCAAGTATTCTTGTCTCTAAAACTAGTTTGATCAGGTTGCCTGACTATCAGACCGTTGGCTTGTTTTTATAGCCCAATTTGGACAGAAATACTTCAAGGTCTCCTGTCCTGCACATCGCATGCAAGGTAGCGGAATAATGTTCCTCCCTTATCTTTAGATTTACAGTCAGCCACCCACCTGCATTCTTTTAGCAGTGATCACTCAATGCTTATTACTTTTGAAACCTAATACAGCCTAACGTAACTGAGTGGTTGGAAAATCCTTGGTTTAGGCTTTATCTCTGACCTTCACTCCCAGACTCCACTCCCAAAGTTTGCTCTCCTTCAACACACTTTTTCCTTTGTCAAATGTCTGTTAGCCCTAATCATCTAAAGATATTTGTTTATCAAAAAGGTACATGTGAAAATGGAGGGGGGGGGGATTAATTTAATTTTTAGTTTGTAGTAAGATTCCCCCCATGTGCTTGTATGTAAATGTCTTGCATGATTCTGCTTTGACTATGTAATTACTTGATTTGGAGGCATTTCTAATTCATTGTGTTTTAATCAGTTTCCAGTTTCAAAAGGGACAGCCAGGAAAGTTCACTGTGTGCAAAACAAGATGCCAATCTGACATCATTAGACACTGAGCAGAATACCTTTGATACAATGCTCACAGAAACTTCTACACACATAAAAAATGATCACATGGATATTGACCTTGACCATGCAGAAGTTTCAGAAGTTTTGGAATCCACTCAGTCTGCGTTCCTGCACATACAACCTGCTTCACCATCAGTACCCACAACACTGGACTACTTTACTCCGACAATTTTACCCTCATCCACACAGCAGTCTGAACCACTGGAAGATTGCCCTAAACGTTTTCCCCAAGCAGTACTACTTCATTCCAACTCGACAGAGGTTATTCCAGTGATTAAACCTCTTCAAATCAAAGACTCAAGCTTAACTGAAAAGCAGAGTGTAGAACTGCCACAAAAAAACATGAACCAGGAAGACCATATGCCAGAGCCGACTTCTCTTGATTTGAGGACAGATGTCCATGAAGGTGTGTTCTTTATATCTGATGTGATGTTTGCTTTATTAAGACAATGACATTGTAGTGACCACTTAATGATGCAGTTCATGGTTTACCCAGTTTTTATGTTATGTATTATTGCATTCTTTAAATCGTTGTTCTAATTGCATAAGCACAGTTTCTGCTCTAGGTGAGTGTTTATAGCATTTATGTATCCATTTCCCTTGGCCTATCACCATCACTTGCTCCTCATACTCTTTCTGTTGTCTGTCACAGTTCTCCAGACCTCACCTATTTCTTCTAAACTCTGGAACTACCTGAAGAAACCCACCCGAGATCCTATCATAGGTTAGTACTACATTAGATACATTTTAAATTATTCAGATGATACAGCTGCTATAGGTGGTAGCAAAAATGAATATGTACTGTTTGGCCTCAAATTAACCTGATTGTAACTGAGCAGTCAAGATATGCACTCTGTAAAACCTAAAACTGTACCCATTAAGAATAGGGACGATCAGAATTCCATAGCCTTAATGCCAAAATCACCTGATTAAAAAAATAAATCCCCAGTGCACAGTGGTACAGAGTGAAGGCATCTGCTACCTAGAGAGAAATCTGAAGGA
>JAVSBV010004744.1:0-12839 GCA_033117975.1 Parotocinclus spilosoma
TTTAAGGGAAAACACAAAATTGTCTAGGTGACCCCAAACTTTTGAACGGTAGTGTATATATATATATATATATATGGTGGATATGTCACAATGTATCCCTATCGTGAATTGTGGGCCACCTGGACAATATAAGTTCCATAATGCGTATAATACATTATACCACATACATTTTTATGGATCAATTCACATTAGATCTTGTGGGAAAAGATTGCTCAGCATTTGTTTTTAGTTCTTGACAAGTCTTCTGGAACAAATTAACAAGGAGAATTATTTATTTATTTATTTATTTATTTATTTATTTATTTATTTATTTATTTATTTATTTTTGACAAAAAAAATATCCAAAGTATTTGCTTTAGATTATTGTTCAGGTTAATTTTATATGTAAACATAAGTGTACTATTAATTTCCTATTTATATAATGTACTATTATATCAATGGAAAGTTCCCACAATGATAGACAGAAAAATGTGTGAGACATTAAATGAATAATGCAAATTAGGCAGAGAGACAAATAAACCCACCATTAATCCCTTACCAAACCCATACAGTTCAGATGAATCAGAATGGAGGGTAAAATAACAGAATGGGAGTGGCATGTGAGAGAGAGGATTTTTTTGGGAGAGGGAGGGTCTTCGCTTTGGAATGCCCAGTCAGTCACGTGACTGTTTACATCTGAGAGAAACAGACCAGGCATGAGTGTGTGAGCAGTTCAGCATAGCCAAGGCTCAGCAGAAACAACCAGTGCACGCCCACACACACACTCTTACTTACTCATACACACACACACACACACACACACACATGTAGGCTTTCCAATCCCCTCGCCAGCACAGGAAACAGAAGGATGGATCACAGATTAGGAGCCAGGGTTTATCCTGACAGTCCTCCAAGCAGACCTCGAGATGTTCTCATCAAATCTGGTAAGAGTATTGGATCAAGATCTGCTAGAACCCAAGAGCTTCTCTGCTTTCTTAACCCAAAGCTCAGATTTACTGGGATTTCTACTAAAAATTGTAGAATAGTTTATGTGAATGCATGTGCTATAATTTAACTGGGAATTGTAGATCGTGTGTGTTTATTATTGTAAAAGTTACTCCTCATATATACCTTGCCTATTTGTATCATCTAGATAATCATCTACATGAGATGCCCACCAGGACTCAAACCAGGGTCAATGTGTGGTAGGCTAGTCATATTTGTTTTTGTTTATTATAACAAAAGTCTAAATATATCAAAAGTCTAATAATCATTATAGGGTGGCACGGTGGTTCAGTGGTTAGTCAGATTGCCTCACAGATTTAAGATCCCCGTTTCGGTCTGACCCCAGGCTCTGCAGCTGTAGGGTTTACTTGTCCTTCCTGTGTCCTCATGGGTTTACTCTGGGTACTCCGGTTTCTCCATATTCCATAACTCTGAACAGGATAACTGAATAAATGAATGAACGTATCACTTCTTTATGAATGGTGGTTGATTTAAGTGTCTCAGACATGTTAGTTCTCACCCTTACAACAGGAAGAACCAGTTTGTGAATTTGTACTGCCTGATTCATTTTCATTTTCAAGTATGCAGTTATTTAAATTTGTCAAATTGTACTATTCACTAATTAATTGACAGACATTTGTTTTCAAACAACCTTAGAGATTATTCAGGTATTTTGGAATAAAAAGCTACACTTTCACTTATTATAAGGACATTCTTGCCTTATCAATTACTTTAGACTTATATTTATTTGTGCATGTTAAAATAATTTCAGTGTTAAAAATCTATGCTTGTTTTTCAACAATAAAGATTGGTATATTTAAGTACATTCTGTTTTATTAGGTTGCATACGTATATATAAATATATATATATATATATATATATACGTATATATATATATATACAGTATCTAGCTAGCTATTCATCTACACACTGTATATATCTGTCTACTAAAGAATGCAGTTCCTGACCATTTTCATAATTGAAATATTAACATAAAACATGGCCACAATTATCCATGTTTTACAAGAACATGCTTTCAGAAATCTGTAGCAGTCAAACTGTTCCTTTGACATTCCAAGTGTGGAACTGGATAGGAAAGAAAACAAACACACTAAATCTGAGGAAAATATTTAGCAGTGGGATTACTAGCTGCTAGTTGTTTCTGGGATTTTGGGCCACTGTGTCACTGAAAGCACATCAGGGAACAGTTAATCATTACAATCCTTTTTTAAAGCAGAAAACTCCACAGAATTGTGGACAGAAGTCATGCATATCTAAAGTCATTATACTCAGTTATGCAAAGTCTACAAACTACACACGTAATGTTTGTGTTTGTTGTGGATTCTAGTTGAGCATGAGACATAATATGTATTATATTGTGTTACCACTAAAAAGCTTTTTCAACAGTTTATTTAATTAAGTCTTCTTGAGTAAAGGCACAGATGTTTGTCCAGTGTCTCTTCATATTGACATAATACGTCTTTCACATACTTGCTTTAATTCTCCACTAGTGCTGTGTTTACTTTTAGAAAAAGAAGCACAAGGTCCACGTAGCTCACTTTACCCTGGGACAGGTCGTAGTAATAAACAGCACTGTGCAAATTTACACAGCTATCTTAGGCAGTGCAGTCAGTGTTACCACACCCACAGTGGCCTGAACCGGCCCATGTTGTACTTCTTCTCTTTATATTCGCTACTTGTTGCTTAATGGTGTTCATTTAATACAAATATATAAAGGTCTAAATGAGTTTGATAGATATTCCCATTATGGAGCAATGCCATACATGCAGTTAGCCAGTCAGCCTATAATGTTACAGCAGTGTAACGCGATGAAATGTGGGTCAAATGTTCAGTCCATTTTTACAGCTAACATTAGGACAGAGAACAAATGTGACCCAAGGACCTTGTCTGTAGCATAATGGGTGGTTTATGTATTTTACACAATATAAAGGGATTACCACGATATCAGCAGCCTTAAGAATTAAAAAAAAGAAAAAAATGACATGGCATGTTAGAATATGACTATATTGATCGTATTGGAGTGCAGTAACTTGATAAAATTGCACCAGGTGAATGGGCTGCAAAAGGGTATACTTGGTTCCAATCCAAACCAAGATTGGAATGTCGAAAATTGGGAAAACTAAAACACTGAAGCAGAAAACACCACACCTGCTTTTTGTTAAAAGTGCAAGCTCTTGTCCGTGGTGTAATTGTGTGAGGAATGTTTTTAACATCTACTCACCAGACAAAAAATAAGTTATCTGTGACTATCGAATAATGTACTACCACCAAAATTCTAATGAGAACTCCCTTTAGACTGAGATGTTTGCCGCTGCAGGTAGACCCGTATGCACTGATATAACTGCAGCTGCACCTACTTCCTTCGCACTATGGCCTTGCAATCACTCCTTTTTTCCAATCATTAATATCTACATTGCATTCCAGCTATCAAACAAGACATTCACTGCACTGTACCACCTCTTCTCAATCAATTGTCCCATTCAATGCCAGAATCCTGAAGTTACTACCACACTACCAGTTACTAAACCCTTATGTACATGTAGGAATGATATAGATGAGTCAGTTTACAGCATTCACTCGGTAAAGAATTGTGCTGTTAAATATCCATCCGATCAATGTCTTAACATTTGTAGTAAATTATAAATTATAATAGGAAATACAAATCTGTCATTTTTAAACAACTGGGCACCTGGACAACCGATTCACAAGCAGAGACAGGATTTCAAGATTTAGAGCAGAAGTCTGTAATGAATATGTGTTTAAGCGTGAGCAACTGCTTTACTGGTCATGTGCTATCATGCTCATTAGCTCATGTTTGGTCTCGAGATTGCATAACCCTATTGATGTGGTTAGGAGACTTTTTGTATAAGTTGTTTGTATTTGTATGGATGACTTTATTTGTAATCTGTAAATAGCATTATATCAGTCCTATTCTAAGCTATACTCACCTCCCCCCAACCACCATCACTGCCTGTATGTTCTCTTTACACTATTTATAACTATAAAATTATACATAAATTGGTTCACATTTACTTGTTGAGTCTCTGTTGCATCTGACTGATGTCTCCATGACTCTGCATTCCTCTGTGATATTGCATTTTCTATCATGCCTCTGTCTGGTGAAAATACCCTTTATAATATAGTACCATAAAAGGTATCACATTACTCTGGTCATAGTCGATTTCAGTCAACGTCCAGTTTCACAGAATGTAATGTTCATACCTATATTTGAAAGACAGGATCAGACCTGAGACCAAAGTTGTACAGGGCACCAACAAACCTGCTGTCGCACCGCAATTATCTGCAGCATTAATCAGTTCTCCTTACATTTTCATAGTGACTTAATTGAGTTGAGTAGTTATGGGTTAAAGACCTTGCTCAATAGTTCGACGGTGGTAGTTTGGCAGAACCTTTGCTGTTTGCAATGGATTTGATTAAGCCTGGGCTTATAAGACTTTTAATAATGTACATAATTATAATAATGTAATCCACTTGGGTGTTGCTAAAAGCAGCTTACATGGTCTGTGTGGGTGGTCATGAATTAAGCATTTTTTAAGTTGGCTTTTTATGGGTTTTTGAAAGTATGTGACAAAGTGTTTAAGATGTATTAAAAGCTGCAGTTTAAGAAAAAAAAGAATAGTGTTACTAGATTCCACTGTATATCGACTGCTCTTCCGCAGAAAGATCTGTCTCCCCATTGATTAGATATCCATGTCATGCAGGCATGGTGATGCAGATTTCTGGATCTGATCTGAAAGTTAATATCCCTGTTTTATCGCATTGATGCATTTAACTGTCTCCCTCAAGACTATGTGAGGACTTCTACAGGAAAGGAAGTCTGCTTTAAGGAGGCTACTTTCAGGAACGGTTGGACATTAATTCAATTTTCTTTAGTGAAATGCGGGTCCTGCTCTCAGATCGATGGCCCTGATTAAGGTTACAAACTGTTCAAACTTGAGCACGGCTTTGACAAAGTCCCAGCTGATTTACTACATCTACTTGGGTTTGCGTTTTAAATTAACATATAAGCTAAGATAGATTCAGTGAATAGATTCAGTAGATTCACAGCTTGACTCAAAGCTGTGAGGTCTATTATTGAAAAGTAAAAGCGTTAGCTAGCTTCATGGCATGTGCTTGCAAAATATACTATTAAGCATAATTGAGATATCACTTTTTCCATGTCCTGTCTGCACTATAAGATTTTCGTAGGAGTCGAGCTGTTGATGTAGGAGTTGAAGCCGTAGTTGGAGTTGGAGAAGGAGTTTAAATAGGAGTTGGAGTAATAGTAGGTAATAGTAGAATTTGAAGTAATAGTGGGAGTTGGAGTAGGAATCGGAGTTGAAGTGGGAGCTGGAGTTGGAGTAGGAGTTTGTAGTAATAGTAGGATTAGTTGTTGGCGTAGGACTTTTAAGAAGGTGCAGGTCAAAACAATGCCCAGAATGTACTATAATATAAGGTTGTATGCCACTATCACTGAACTTCCTGCTTGTCTTGGTGGTATTAAATGTTAATTTCTTTGCATTTTGTAATAACATTGTGGTAATCAAGAACACATGGGAGTCTCATTTACATGTTGGTTTTACTTCTTTTAATTTTTTTCTTATAATTACTATAGTTACTGTAAACCACTGGCTGTGAGAGGTGATAAATAATTTTCCATAGTTTGTGATCATTTGGGCCTCCATTGAGGCTCGCTTAATGCTCTCCTCACGCCTATGATTGCAGTTGGTGACTTGCTGTTGTCATGGGGATACCCAGAATTTTCATTCTCACATGGGAGGAAATGGGGTGGGAAGTGTGTGTGTGTGTGTGTGTGTGTGTGTGTGTGTGTGTGTGTGTGTGTGTGTGTGTGTGTGTGTGTGTGAATGCAATGGGGGCGGGGGCCTAGATTCCCATAATCCACTCTGAATGCTGACCCATAAACAATCACAGCATTGAGACTAGGAATTACCATTAGAAAAGGTTTGTGCAAAAAAAAAACCCTTTAGCCAAATCTTTATGCAGAGTTGTTATACTTTGGGTTGTAATGTGCACCTAAAATTACCCTAGATGTTATTTACTTACATTTACATTTATGTCATTTAGCAGACGCCCTTATCCAGAGAGACTTACAATCCAAGCAGTTGTGGGTTAAGGGCCTTGCTCAGGGACCCAACTGTGATAGCTGGGCAGAGATGGGAGTTGGGATTTGAACCCTGGACCTTCTGGTCCATAGTCCAGTACCTTCTGGTTCATAGTCCAGTACCTTAACCACTAGGCCTCCACAGCCACATCAAGTCTAGGTTTTGTCAGTCAACGCTTTTGTTTGCTGAAATTGACTAACAATCCAAACAGAAGTCAGTAATAGGACAGAGAATACAACAAGGACTCATTGTTGTGCAAAGCTGTTGTTGGTACAGTTGCCCAGTTCAAAGTAACAAACTAACAGCCTGAACAGGGACTTAATTAAAAGATTAAAAGTCTGATGCTCTACCAACTAAGCTACCCAGGCTCTACCTTGGCTCTAGGATTTACTTGTTACATACATGTACTTGACAGTGTATCATATGGTTGGAAATTGACTATTTGTCTTATAATGTGGCTTAAGGTCAATACAGAAATAAATGCACAATTCAGGTCATTCTAATTCCATTGTTTCTCACCTAACAAAACACAGCTGTACTTTCCATACCTTTTATGAAGCCCACTGATTAATTATTCACACTTGAAGAACCTCAGTTAACCATTCCCAGTTCAGTACTGGAGTGAAGAACATTTAGACCACTCTGGGATTTCTTGCATGAACAGGCCGCTTCATGTTACATGCTTTTACCCTTGGTGTCACCTTTGCAAGACGCTTAGTCCTAGTGAAAGTGAATTTCCTTCCTTTTAGATAAGTTATTTTCTTGTGCATTGATAAACGTTCTGTTCTGTTTTTTTTTGTAACTTTTAAGAGCTGGCTCAGGAATAAGCCACAACTCCAAATCCAATATATCTTTCTGTTTATCTTTTCTTATACAGTAGAACACTGTTTTGTATAATACACCTTGTTTTAAAGTAAACCCATTAGGAGTAAATTATGAGAAATGGAATGCAACCTTAGTGAACCGACCCAAGTTTTGTTTTATCAATTCTCAATTGATATAAATTGTCCTAATAAGATGCTGACAACATGATGTACACAATTACCTAGAGATAGTGTTAGGTACATGTAGAAAACTACAGATAAGACCCAAGGGAAAATAAATGGATGTTTGTGTTTGTGCCAGTCGTTGGCTGTGCTCTGATTTCGAGGTGCTGTTGCGTTGTAATCCATTGTGCCTTTGGTTTTAATATTGAATAGTGCAGATCATCTCTGGTTCCTCCTCAAAACCACTTCCATTGTTCAGATCTGGCCTTGGAGCATATGACACTTGATCTTTTTCCACTGTCACTCTGTTGAGGATCACTTCACCTTTAATATCTTCTGTTCCCTCAGGGTGAATGAGTCTCTGGCTTCATTCTAAGCGAATTATGCTTTAGTTTAGATGAGTGGATAAGGGCAGTCATGCTTAAAATGGACATGTTCCTGTCAATATACAGTAGATATATTTGGAGCTTGATATAATAAGCCAGATTTATCAGCTGGGTTATGTTAACCTTTATATATTGTTCTTACTTACTAATATAATTCCGGACCATGGCCCATCACAGGCAAGACTGGTCCACACCACTAATTCAATTCTTACCGTCACACATAAAATAGATCAACCATTACTTTCTAATTACTAATCTATTTTATCATTTCAGCAAGTGAGAACTGCTTGTTGCTTTATAAGTTAAAAAATAATATTTGATCGATAACACCAATGCTGCATTATCTTTGTATACTTATAATAGAATTACTAACACTACTCTTCCAGCTTGTAATACCCAACCAATGGGCCAGGCCAGGTCTTAGATCACATGATGAGTAGCTCTGTAGGTGTGCATACACCACACTGGCTTTATACATTGCATTGTTTGGTTATACTTTCTGTACTTAAGGCATTAAGACAGTTAGACTTACAAATAAATTCTATTAAATTGGGACAGTGTGTAAAATGTGATTGTAAAACTCAGGGTTTCTTGTTTTTTGCCCAAGAGATTTCATGTCAACTTTGTTTCATTTGTTAATTTACAAATTTTCCTGTAATTCAGAGCCACAACTCACTCCAAAAGTGGAATAAAGTACACAAAGTGATTTGGTGTATCAGGTGTTCTTCTGTATGTTGTGTGCACAATAGTACAAGTTGTCATTTTCACAATTAATTTCAGAACCAGGAAGATATGTACCTGCTTACAGATGTATTTTGAAATAATCGTGGTGTTGTATTTAACCCATAAAATGTGCTAGTTGGAAACAGTAAGTAAAATTTCCTTAAATGGTTCTTGGAATTTTTGGTACCAGGTTTTAATGCCCAACCCCAATGACATACCCTGGATTTTGGCCTTTTATTTTTATTCCAGCCTGGATGGTCCTTTTTGGTCCAGAGCACACAGAGCCCATCCTAACTTCTCAAAAGACCCAGGTTTTCGTGGATGCTGCTTTTGCACCAAATCATGATTATAATCACCTGTTTGAAACGTAGTTTTTTATTGTTGACTTTATTAGCCCTTAACTACCCCTTTCAACTTTTTTTGGAAGGTGTTACATGTCTAAATCTATATTCTTTAACAAGTAAAATGAAATAGACCAGACAAAATATGTCAAAGTACCTGTAAGTGTAAGACACTGTTTTTCGTTTTGCTTTTTTCATTTTGCTTTTTCCATATTTTCCAAAGCCTAATATTCCTTTTCAAATAAACACCACAGGCTGGCATAACGGGTACTCAGGCTGAAGCTCAATCTGAAGTTTTTATTTGCATTGCTGTGTTCAGCAGCCAGGAATCTGATGTCAAAAATCCAGATCCAAAAGTACATATACTTTAGCCTTTCAAGTCTTTCATCTGTCACATGTGTGATCAGATTTGTTTCTTGTTATGACAAGGCATTGTTTCACCTGTGGTCCAAGTTTTGAAGAATTCATTGGGCAGCATGATTTATTTGGGCAGGTGGAACACTTTGTATTGAGGAGACAACATGGGGGTGAGCTTGTTAATCTAATGAGTTTGGGATAGACTGAACCAAATGATGTGAATCTGTCAAAGGCAGCAGGAAGTACTTAATACTTTCCAGTATTACCTCATAAAAGGCATGATTTTCCCTTATTGCTTAATCTTTGGAATAGTTCTTCAAACTCAACCCTTTCTTTCATAGCACTTTTTTTTTTACCTCAAACACCCAGTCACGGAAAATTCAATTCAGATCTTATTTTAAGCATGGCTAGTCTAAGTGAAATGGTTGCATAATGTAATAAAGGAACTCTCTCTTTTTCCAGCCTCGGCGTATGCAGATATCCAGTGGCAACAGCCTCATCAGCCCAATCTTCCCTCCACTGACCTGCTGCAAAGCCCGCTCAGGAATGTTCTCCCATTGGCCAGCTATGCCCCCCAACATGACTATGTGCAATCAGATGATGATCTCATCAAGCCCAAAAAGCTGATTAATCCGGTGAAAGCTTCTAAAAGCCACCAAGAACTGCATCGAGAGCTGCTTATGAACCACAAACGGTATGGACGCATAAAATTAGGACAGACTGCGCACACTAACATTACATACAGTGCGTTTAGAAAGTCAACATACCCTAACTAATCACATTTTTACTACTGTTATTATGGTGCAGTTATAGTCTAAGAACTGTTGCCTTGTTCATTACTGGTATGTCCTAAGACAAAATGTTATTAAAAAGTTAGAAAGGTTCATGTGAAGTGATTTCAAAGGGGCTTGGTAAATGTCTATAGCCACTTTATGTATTTCATATTAGCCTATTGATGTACGTAATTTATATTTTAGTCTTAATAGACTCCAGGAAATCCTGGAAAAGTTATGCAAAATTAGTTTTCCAATTTTGGAAAATTAGAAAATGTACTTGAGGTTTGTCACTGGATTTCTTTAGGTATGTAAAGATCCAAAAAACTAAGCGACCTTGGGTTTAAGAAAGGCGCTATATAAATTAAACTTATTATTATTATTATTATTATTATTATTATTATTATTATTATTATTGTTATTATTATTATTAATAATAATAATATACATTGGAATGCCTGAGTCCTATAGCTACCTATTATCGTTGCCTTGTAGTTTATTTGATTACACAGTTAATTCTGCAGTGCACAATAAAAGCTGCATCTGTAAGCCAGACGTATTATTTACACAGCACAACTAATGACTCTGCTCTTTAAGTAGAGCAAGGAGGTCTTTCAGAAACACATTCATCATCCCAGACCTCCCAAAGGACCTTCAGCAGAACGGACGTGCAGCAATGTCTCACTGTTTTAGTGCTAACCAGGTGGCACAACAGTCAAATTGTTTGCCCTGTTAACCAGGAGTCTAAATCTTTGTTTTAGAAGTTGGGTCACAAGGATGGATTCTGGTCACGAATGTCACATGAATAATGTTGGTTTTTATGCGAATAGGGATTTTAGATGTAGATCAGAATTGAGTATTACAAAAATGAAACCAGAATCCATTTAGAACAATATCACGAGTCATCCTTCATTACTCACGGTAATAAATAGCCCTCCCGCTGCTCGCTGCTAAACATCTCACAGCTGACGAAGCTCGGGAGAGAACACTTTTAGCTACCTCAAGGTGCGCTGTTATTGTGGGACGGAAAAGCTAATTATTTCCCAATCAATATTGTGAGGGCAGATTAGAGAGATGTAACCCAAATCTCATCCTGTCACATGCAAAAACACTCAATCTTTCCTGCATCGCAGCTCCCTCTTGCTTTGCTTTATTGACTTTACAGGCATCGTATGTTGTGTTCAGAGATGTAGGGCAGGAAACATTATTGATCCTCACGCTCCTAAACAGCACATAGCCTCGTTTTATACACCAGTTTATACAAAACACAGACAGTGAAGGGTACAGACCTTAGGGCTACACCTTGTAAGACATTTATAAATGCATCCAGCACTTACTGTACTTCCATTGCTTTCCAGTCCAGCCTAACACGGGTCCAAATATTCCTACATATCAAGCTTACATATTTTACATCTTTTACATAAACCGTTCTTGTTTACTTAATTCTACCATTAATACAAACTTAAATATTTCAGTTAACATCTAGGCCACCCGACCAGGACGGGTCCCTTTTTGAGTCTTGGTCCTCCAGCACCACACACTTGATGTTCCTCCACCTCAGCATCACTCTACTGGTCTTCATTAACAGAACCCAGTCCCACCAGAGTGCAGGAACTCCCTCTATCACTTAATCACCAAGAGATGATGTGCCTCCAAGAACCTCCCACTGAGGACTGATTTTTAAGATCTATTTTGTTTTAAAATCGATTTAGTTACTTATTTTATTACTAACTTAAATGTTAATATTGTTTTTAATTGCATTACTTACTTAATTTTGCTATTACTATAATATATTTTTAAGTATTTACTTAATAACATCTAGATCACCCATGGAGGTTGTGTCCCTTTTTAAGTCTTGGTCCTCCCAAGGTTTCTATCTTCTACTTTCAGAGAGTTTTTCCTTGACACTGTCACTCTAGGTTTACTCAATTTGGGATTGGTCTTTAAAAATAATATAATATTATAAAGCTGATTTGAGACAATACTCCGTTGTAAAAAGCACTATAGAAATGATTTTGATTTGACTACCAAGGTTCCTTCATTACAATGATTTGGGAGTTTTTCCTTGCCACTGTCACCTTAGGCTTGCTCAATTTGAAATTGGCTTTTTAAGATATTATAATATTATAAAGCTGCATGCTCCTTTGTAAAAAGTGCTATATCAATCAATGTGACTTGACCTGACATTTTGGTTCATCGAACTGGAACACAAATGTTGTAGAAACAGACAAAGCCTTTATGAGTGAGTAAAGGCAAACCAGCCCTGAGCTCAGACTGACTTATTAGCCCTGATGAAACAGATAAGCACTAATTGCTTAATCTGATCTGGCTGATCATGCCTATGTTCGAAATCCTATTAAAGACCATAGGAGGAAGTGACACAGCCCTGGCTCGGCTAATTATGCTTGATCAGTGCAGTGGCCGGTTTAATTGGGTTTTCTGCTGGGCCTGGTGGCACGGCAGGGTGGTCATCTCAAAAGTGAAATGTAGAAATGGCTAGTGTAGCATGTACGTTACTAAAATATATATTTATTAATAACGTAGAGCTGATATACACAGACTATTCTCAGAAGATTAAATTCGACTCGAGGAGAAAGGAGACAGAGACTGGAGATGGATTGCAAATAACAAGGTACCATGTATTGAGACAACACAAGACTAACAACATTAAACATTTAGAACTATTGAATAAATGAATGAAATGGCCATTCGGAATAGACAATAAGCTCACTAGACACACCAAGATCCAACGTATAATTGCAAATTAATAATGGTTTAAATGTCCAACATATGGCTGTGGCGTGAACCCACATGCCAAAAAAAAAATCCAGCCTTTGCACAGCTCTGAATGGACTAAACAGTTCATACGAGCCCCAAAATCCAAGAGAAGGGTTGTTGAGGGAAGTGTGTGTGCTTGTGTGCTGAGGCTGTAGAACGGAGTGCAAAGTGCGAGAGGGGACAAGCTGGCTGCAAGAGCCTCCTACCAGCCCATGGAGGTAGGTGCAAGTTGGTCGAGCTCAGCGGCCAATTCAAGATTAGTCAGGTTTCTTTTGGCTCGCCATCAGGGACCTGGGCCCGTATTTATCAAACTTCTTAGCGTGGAATTTTGGACTTAAGTGCTGAAAAATTCTTAGATTTGCTCCT
>JAVSBV010004765.1:0-12838 GCA_033117975.1 Parotocinclus spilosoma
TGTGTGTGTGTGTGTGTGTGTGTGTGTGTGTGTGTGTGTGTGTGTGTAAAAAAAAAGTTGTAAAGACTTAATAGTGCATTTTCAAAATGAAATATCCCCTATAAATATATATATATATATATCAATGTTTATGTTTCTGCATCAACAGATATTAAGGCTGAAATATTATACTTACTCATTTATGTATTGAGGAATTTGAGATGTTTCAAAGTGTGAAACCGCTTGTATTTCTTGATTCGGTTTTGTATTGTCCTCACTGGAACTTAAAAACACCTCTGTGCTAGCAAGAAGAGTATAGTCCTGTTAACATCCTCACTGCCGACCATTTCTTGTTCATCCGAACGGTGATTAAAAGGCTTCATGTTCTTTCTGTTAGATCCTGCAAAGGCTATTGTTATAAGTGTGAACGCTGGGGAAAACGTCACAATCCAGTGCAGCATACAGAACACAGACCAGGATGGAGTTTACTTAGTTAGGGACAAGGAACAATTAATGTCCTATTTCTACAAGGACGGCACCTTCACTCCTGAGGATTTCTGCAAAGACCGACTGGAGACGGGCAAGCATATCGAAAATTACTCTGTGTCCATCCTCAGCGTGACAAAGAAAGACAGCGGCCTTTACTGGTGCAAATACAACAAACTGGACAAATACACATTCAG
The DNA here is from genome assembly GCA_033117975.1 of Parotocinclus spilosoma. Classification (NCBI taxonomy): domain Eukaryota; kingdom Metazoa; phylum Chordata; class Actinopteri; order Siluriformes; family Loricariidae; genus Parotocinclus; species Parotocinclus spilosoma. The sequence goes on from JAVSBV010004765.1 coordinate 663, forward strand.
CGGGGTCTTTGTGTTAACCGTATCAGGTAAGCACAGGGTAACGCTTACAGACTATTCACACTCAGTGGCGTAACAATACACAAAATGAGTCCAGTACACGCATTCTGCATCATTGGGCAACTGTAAGAAGTCAGATTCTTAACATTACAGTCTTAACATTATCACACTTCTCTATTTCACTATTTCAGTATATGTATATATACACACACACACACACTAAAGTCAATGTTAATTTAAAATAATATATTAACCCAACACACAGACAGGGAAAGGACCCAGACTGCGCCACCCTGGGATCGAACCTGTGCCAAATCACACTCCTGTTCACTCTATAGTGTGCTTTAACACCATCATTAGTGCGCTGTGTCCCAAAGCATACTCCATACTGACACCCTTTATTCACCATGTAGCGCACATAGGGTAAACGATATTTTTTGTAATTGTGTTTCCCACAGAGGTAAAAGAGATCGAAAAGATTGTGTATACACATTATGTAGACAACAATCAGCACTGCGAGAAAATGACTTACAACCTGGTGAACTTTGTCATCTCCATCATCATCCTCCTCATCCTGATCATAGTGCTGGTCTGTATTACAATCACACACACACACACACACACACTAATGCATGGACAAATTGTAACTGTAGGCACACAAATGGGACATCCAAATGAAAGGATATGCTCAATTTGAAATAAAAAACACAACAGTCAGCCATGCTTGGCCGGTGATATGATCCAAATGATGGGTTTGTGGCTCGCAGGCAAACTTTTCTCAGACTTGTTGCAGTCTTTCCAGTCTTGGTGTCCCTACCCAAGAAGTCAGATGTTCTTGCTTCACAAGTGTGAGAACGACAGACCAAAATTACAAATTGAAATACACTGTACACACGCTTTTCATTGGGTGCAGCACCCTTAAAGCTCTGATCAACAAGGTTTGTGGGTTGAATATCTACCACAGCAGTCTTGAGGAGAAGTTAATTGCAACCAGCAACAGGGTGTTGGCGTCCAAGGCTTACTGATGTGTGTGAGAGGAACGAAACCCAACCTGCTCGCTCTCAGACCGCTCCACACCAGACCACCGTCAGAAGCGCTTATAACAGGACTTATATGAACTTTGGAACCATGTTAAAGTTAATACAGTCTTACAATCCAAGCAATTATGGGTTAAGGGCCTTGCTGAAGGACCCAACTGTGGTAGTCTAATGGTTTAGGTACTGGACTCTGGACCAGAAGGTCCAGGGTTCAAATCCCACCGCTGCCACAGTTGGGTCCTTGAGCAAGGCCCTTAACCCACAATTGCTTGGATTGTAAGACTGTATTAACTGAAATGTAAAATGTAATTAAATGTAAATGTAAACCATAGAAGCAGGTGGTCTGGTCTGGTACGGGTGGGTCGGGTACTTGGGCGCCGTTGTCCCGGGGAAGTGATGTGACCAGGATGCACTGTGGGAAGAAGAGAAGCTGGTTTATGGAGTGTAGGACTGAGAAAGGGATTTGTTTATTGATTTAAGGTGTAACATTCTGTATCCCGTGAACATAAAGGTCTTAGAGTCTCTCCTCTCTCTCCACAGGTCAAGCTTTTCCAAAGTGGTGAAAGACCAAAAAAAAACAGTCAGCTGCAGTTGAACGGTGGGCACGGCGTCTACGAGGTGATGCGTGCAAGCCAATCCTCCAGGACGCTCCTGAACCCGGCGTACCAAACAAGAGAAGCAAATTGTGTGTAAAACAGGTCTAACGTTAGCCCGACGATGCACGCGGGACATATTTGGCACCAGAACAATCACGAATGTGCTCGACCTCAACCTTTATGCCTATTCATTCTGCACACGCTCTTATCCTGTTCACCATCTGACCTTTTGTAGTCCTAGATTTAGATTTGTGTTCTCACTGCTCTTGGTTTGTTTCTTTTGAGCCAGTGTGGCGTGTATATCTGAAAATCATTATTCGATGCCTGACTATATTCAGACTGATGTAGCAAACAGTTAACAGAAGCTAGCATCGGGAGTATTTTTTTTGTCCTGGTTTGTAGAGCTTGTCTTGTATTTTAACTTGCTTTGCAGCCACAATGCAGAACAGCTGTACAAAAACATGCACAACTCCAAGTCATTTGCTAAGCTATTTTCAAGGTATTTGTAGGTGTCTAAAATAAATGTTTAAACCTGTCAAAATTCGTTTGCATTCTGTGCTATTATGGGCGCCTTAGACATCCCCATGAGTTCATTGTGTGAACACGCTGAAGATGTTGTGGTTGGGTTTTTTTTTAGTAAACCATAGCTGTATCACGTAGCTTCTGATACACTCCATCTCCCGGGCTGCTGCACTGTACAAACATGAATAAACAAGCCAACATTATGCAATCAGGTTTAAGATGTTCTCTCTAAATCAGACCTGGGGAAATTCATTCATAAATATAATACTGTAACGACCCCCTTGACCAGACTTCCTTAAAAAAATGTTTGTTAAAAGTTTAAAATTTGTTTTTAATACTTAATACTTTAATACTTTTTGATATCATTTGAAAGCAAACTCAAAGCAGTGCGATACGGCCCCTGGACCATATAGGTCTATTTTTAGTAGTTAAAAAGTACAACATTTGTCACTTATTATGATCTGATTATGATCTGTCCTTCTCAGTTGTTGATTGTCAATACACTCTGGGTTTCCCATTTCAGAGATAGTTCAGTATCTGCTTTTGTAATCAGATTGTTAATCGTGTTTGCAGAGCCTGCACAAGTTACACTGCCTCAACACACATCGTTATCAAACGTGTACTCGCCACCACAAGATTGCCAGTACTAGACAGTAACAGTAAAATAATCTATTACTTTGATTTGACCAGGGGGCTGAAACTATTTTGACCAAAATTACAATCAAAATAGTAAAACTTGAATCCGCTGCCCAATCAGCTCTAAGCCGAATCCACACAAATGAAGTGATTTGTAGGTAGAAGGCAACCCTCAGTTTCACATTTCTTTTGTTGCTTATTTGTTCACATGTACAGACATTTGGATTGGATACTGGACTAGGGAAATGAAACCTGAAATGAAACCCCAATAACCAACAATTCTTGGATTATACACTGATATTTAAATGATATTTTATTATAGAGTATCCCCTAATTTGTGTGAGCAGTATAGCTCTAGATAAGGGTGTCTGCCTAATGAGTATATGCAAATTGTAAATGTATAGAACTGAAATACACTTCATTTGTTCACAACATTTTGTTTAAAATCTTTTAAAATAAACTATTATTAGAAATAAATCGGGCAGCACGGCACAGCAAGAAGGTCCCGGGTTCAATCCCAGGGTAGGACCAGTCTGAGTCCTTTCTATGTGGAGTCTGTATGTCCTCCCCGTGTCTGCGTGGGCTTACTCGGGGTACTCTGGTTTCCTCCCACAGTCCAAAGACATGTATTAGGTTAATTGGTTAATTGGTGTTTCTAAAGTGGCCCTTAGTGTGTTTGTGTGTGTCCTATAATGGATTGGCACCCCGTGTAGGGTTGATCTTGCCATTGCGCCCAGAGTAACCCGTGACCCTGTGTTGATTAAGTGGAAGATAATGGATGGACGGATAGAAATAAATCATTTTTCACTTCTAGATCAGTAGCAACAAACAAAGCTTTATTGTAAAGTCCACAGCACTCAAGCCAACAAGGAGATGGTCTTCATGGCCACCAGGTGCACCATTGTGTTCTTGATTATACTGACTTGAGTGCATTTCTCCTTCCTTGATTACCCATTATCAATACATCACTACTTAAAGTGAACAAAAAATGTTTCAAAAATAATAACAATTAAAATCTCCCCATAAACCCGTGTCTTAAAAAGTACAGGGATAAAAATCTGGTTAAACAAAATGCAGGTGTGAATCAATAAATACAAAACACCTCGTTCACAAATTTGTTCACAATTTGATGTGCAATTTGATGTTTTTTTGTTGTTTTTTTTTTGTGGCTGTTCAGAATCTGGGTTTATTGTTAACAATTATCTTACATAATATACAACTGTAGTAACTTGTAACAGACCACCCTTATTGCTGTACATGACAAGATGGCTATAGATAAATCTTAGTGGTTTGTAGTGTCCATAAACCACTTTTACACCTGTGGTTGAAACCTCTGGATTTGAGTCGAGACATGAGTTTATGTAACACAGTGGTAAATCATGACCTCCTGTATGATCTCTACCCAAATGTGCCAACTATTAGCGTTAAATCATAATAAGCAACAAACCACAGAGTGATTTTCACAATTCTTATCAAGCAGCACAATCCACATATTGAGCAATGCACAATAAGCACTATTATACATACTGGAAAAAGTAGCTCATATATATAAAATGTATAAAAATATATATTTAAAAAATGTATATACTGCTTATGAAACACAGGACTCTATATATTGTGTATAAGGATCAGGTAATATATGACTCAACACATATAAGGTTATGGTGTTGGTGTGCAATCAGTTATTTGTGGAACAAATAACTATTACTCTATACTTTTTCAAACCCTATACTCTTAAGACGTGAAAAAGAAATGCTGTTAAACCACTGAGTGTGTGAGGCACCCAGTTAAGGTTTGCTTATTTGTGTCACCGGGGGCGGGGCAAAAAAACCCTCAAAAGCCTTGCTCTCTTAATTATTTGTGCACACTTGCATGATTTAAACAGTTACACAGTATGCTAATGTCGGTCTATTTTTGAGTCAGTTAATCGGACAGACGATATGGCAACAATGGATGGGGTGTCTTGCTTTGGCTACTACTCATTTCTGACATTTGAAAACGGTGGCATTATGAACCAAAAATGTTATTTATTTGATTTCTATGAGTGAGACATGTCTATAAATGTATCCCTGATTAAGGAATGCATTCAGCAAATATTGCAGACACGAATTAAAAGGTTTTTCTGATCTAGAATAAAACTGCTACTGCACCAGTGATGAAGCTGCTTGTGTGTTTGGGTAAGTGTATAATGCTTTGATAATGCTGTTATTACTGACATGACTTAAGAACTTCATCGGTCACATTGTGCAGCTTCATTTAAAATATATATTCACTTGAAATTTTGTCACCCACTTAAAAAAATCAGCCCCCCTAGTTACAGAAACTAGAAATCATGCACCTGTTAAAAAGCACATGCTGTGTTTTGGATGTTGGTTAAAATGCAAGGTCGTGGTCTAGCTTTTAGCAGGACTATCACTGAAACACACTTTTCATTGGGTGCTGATACCTTCAATTCAATTCAATTTGATTTATATAGCGCTTTTTACAATAGACACTGTCACAAAGCAGCTTTACATTGATATATAAACAAGCGTCACAAATTGAATTCTATTTGTCCCTAATGAGCAAGCCAATGGCGACAGTGACAGGGAAAAACTCAGAGCTTAAGAGAGCTAAATCTTTAGAGGAACCAGACTAAAGATTCACTTTTTCACTCAGCACTCAAGACTGAGATGCACACGCACTAATTTTCAAAACAGTTCTATTGCATCTTTCCTTTATTATAAAGTTTGGTGTTACTACCAAAGTAAGAGTAATCTATAACAAAGGCTGGAATTGTAAATGCATAAACCTAGAAACGTACTGAAACTATTACAAGGACAGACCCTATTAAACTGTCACAGGTACATCGTACTATCTGTATGTTCTCTTTCTAAAATGTAAAGTCGTGGTCTAGCTTTTAGCAGGACTATTACTACAAAAATAGCACGCTGCAAACGTTTGACTGAGGAACTCTTGACTTGACTAAGAAACAAACTTTTCATTGGGTGCTGATAAACTGGTTTTCGAAGCATAAACTAGAATGAAAACCCCTTCAACCAAGCAGAAACCACACAGACCTACTTTAAACTTGTATTCCAGTAAAAATTAAAACTGAATCGCCAAATTAAATTCATGAATTGGGTCTAACTCAGACAACTGTCCGATGTGTGAGGACTGTGCAGTAGATCAGTACATTAAATAAATTGCATTTAAAACAGGCAAATTAATTAAAGATCTTATTAAAGGGTGATAGAGTTTCCCACTAGAGATTTTCACAGTACAGACACCTTCGTGAGCTTAAGCGTCAGACAGTGTTGTTTTCCGCTCAAAGGGAAGCCGTGCATCTAAAAAAATAAACAGTGGTCATTGTGAGAGTTTGTGGTTTGACAGTCTGCTTTTAACATGTTTAAACCTTTTCTGTTCCGTACTATTTGACTCACAGCTGCTGTAGCGTTGCTTAGCTTTTGTAGCTTTTGTAGTGGCTACTTGCTGGCAGGCTCACATGCAAAACTGTTTCCATCACGTCTGTAAATATCAATGCAACCAATGCTTTCATCTATAGTCACATTCACGTGCATGTGTACCTCCACAATATGCATTATTTAAACCATAACAGTCCCAATGACAAAAGACATGCATAAATATATCATAAAGATCATCATAAAGATCATCATAAAGATCATCATAAAGATCCTCATAAGGATCATCATAAGGATCAACATAAGGATCATCATAAGGATCATCATAAAGATCATCATAAGGATCATCATAAAGATCCTCATAAGGATCATCATAAGGATCAACATAAGGATCATCATAAAGATCATCATAAGGATCAACATAAGGATCATCATAAGGATCATCATAAGGATCATCATAAGGATCATCATAAAGATCATCATAAGGATCATCATAAGGATCATCATAAAGATCATCATAAGGATCATCATAAAGATCACTCTGCACTCGTAAACATGTCTATTTATGTAGCTGTGTATAACTTCCGCAGTTACAGGGTTATGTTGTTGCTTGCATACAAAGGGTGATATATAATAAAGCACACAATCTTCTATTACATACGGAACACTGATATATTATATACTTATCACTATTTTATACTGAACAATGATCTTTTAAATACTGATTAGTATTATATACTGAACACTGCTCCATTATATACTGAACACTGATCTATTAAATACTGAACACTAGTATATACTGAACACTATTATATACTGAACACTGATCTATTATATACTGAACATTAATCTATTAAAAAACTGAACACTGATCTATTAAATACTTATCACTATTTTATACTGAACACTGCTCCATTATACACTGAACACTGATCTAATAAATACCAAACACTATTATATACTGAACACTTCTGTATTATATAGTGAATGCTGCTCTGTCACATACCAAACACTACTCTATTATATACTTCATACTTCTCCATTCTATATTTTATACTTCACTATTATATACCAAACATTTTTCCATTATATAGTGAACACTTCTCTATTATAGATTTTATAATGCTCTATTATATACCAAACACTTCTCTATTATATAGTGAACACATATTTATTATAGATTTTATAATGCTCTATTATATACTGAACATTGCTTATTGAGACCCTAAGAGGAACTCTAGTGTACTGTTTATACTACATATGGCGTAATGTCTAGCTAAACCCTGTCTCAGAATTAATTGGCCAAAGGCAATAATGCACCCTGGATGAGACAGGAATTAGTCAATGAATTAGACATGCGTAAAGGGGGGTTTTAGACAGAATGTGTTTGTCTACTCTCATGGATAAAGACCATGTTTTTTACAGTATGATAAAATGTACATGGTTTACATTTCTTGGAACTGTCAATACACCATAGTGTATTTAGTGTCTTTATAAGATGAATCTGTCTTTAATGTGTCAATAGCAGGCACATATAAACGCTGAAAAAGCACAACCAAGCGCCTGCATGTTTCCAAATTTAGTGCTTAGAAGATAATAATAATAATAAAAAAAAAAAAAAAACAGTTTTATATCAACTCTTATGAATGATTTAAAATGTTTCAATTTTATATTGATGACTATAAAGATAACAAGAAATGTTTAGCTTAAAATGCTCCATATATGTGGTAATAAAAAAGTAAAATTAGTTTTAGGTCTCCGTGATTATTGTGGTGTGATTATTTGTTCCCAATCTTGCTGCACCAGGGGGAATGTGGCGGGAAAGCTGAGGCTGTGTTCCAATTAGTACACTCCAGTAATAAGTAGTGTGTACTAATTAGTGCGCCCCCAGCTCTTAGAATGATACTTTTTTTACACACTATCTAGTACTCAGTATGCAGATTTGAACTCAGCCTCATGTAAATTCGAGAAGTGATGGATTAGAAATACAAAATGGAGGACCTAAGGTAAGAGTCTTTTTGAGTTTCGAAATCTGATTTGTTTTAAATGCAGTACAAAATATCCACTTGGAATTCAAAATGTATGGGTTGTAAATAATGTCTTTTTTTTTTTAAATCAAAATACACATTTTGGCGGCGTTTAGCAGGTCTTCGTTAATTAATAACAAGCACGTTATTGAAATGATCCTTTTATTGTTGAGTAAACATCTGACGTTCAAACATTGCGACCAATTACCAGAAACTATTACGTAATGCACTAATGGCAAACGCATTTTATACACTTGGCAGCTAAAAATAGTGGACAATCAGAAGGATAGACTTAACAAAAGGTGGTTCACGTTGGAAAAATAATCCTGTCATGAACACTGGGTGGCGCTATAACACAAAACTGAATCTAAAAACCTAACCAGTCCCTTTTCTGATCTCTTGAGTCATGGCAGAGCTACATTAAGCCTGCATTTTATATATTCAATATACCCATCTGACAACCATAACATTCAACCGGGCATAGACCAAATAACAATCAAAAGCAATAATAACCAAATTAATGACGTAAGTTGCCAAGTGAACAGGCAGTTCTTCCATTTTTCCTTTCATCCGGACACTGAAAATGCCTGTTTTAACCATGCTTTGGCCAAAATGTTTTTTTTTTCCCAATAGTTTGTAGACTTTGAATGTAAGTGAGTTGCTTTCACATGTTTTTCCAATCCTTCCATTCTCAGATGGACCCATTTTCCATGACTGTATATTATTTTAAGGAAGACGTTCGAGCTGGTTTCTTATTTTATCCTGAGCTGATACACTAAACAGCCTCTCACTGTCTGCTCTTAGGTATGGCTCATGCCACCGGTGCCAGCTTGGCAAAAATATCAAAGAGGGCTTCTCTGCTTCTGGGAAGTAGTGTAGATGCTCAGCATGAGAACCCTAGTGTTTGCGTGGCTGGAATCGATTTGAATTGGTCTATTTCTCCAGAAAGATGTCATGTACTGAACAATGAGACTGCACGTGTAAGATTCCTCATGCAGTGCTCTTTCTCCATCATCAGCTGGCGTTTCCGTTAAACCATTCCAACCGTGATTAAAGTCCCACAAGGCACACAAGTTTGTTTAAGAGTGTTGCTGTTTAAAAACACACAGTTCGATCATCGTTACCTAATAAATTGTTACATTTTGTAGTCTGCAGTATTTCAGCTTTTGAATCGGATTCAGGCCAGGATTTTTGTCCTCATTGGGTCGTGTCATTTTCAGGGCTAATATTCATCATTTCTTATGTAGAAATCCCTAATGGCTTCCTGTATGATGCTCAACACCAAGGCTACTTTCAATAACAAGGAAATATACAAGTGAAGTGGACTTTCTGGTTGGTCCCGCTGCCTCCTGCCTGCTCATCTGTGTGTTGAGTCAGACCTGAAATAGTTTGGCCCGACAAGGCCAGAGCCAGACGGACGTCGGCCCGTGCCCGAGCTGCTTTTTAAAAGCCCGAACCCGTTTACAGCCTGACCTTTTTCAAATGTGTGCACCCACGCTCTTGCCTTTTGTCGAGAATCATTTAACCGAATCATTTATTAATTAAGAGCGTTATTACTATTATTAACAAATTAAATTAAAATAGATATTTGGCATGGCAGCACGGGGGTTCGGTGGGTAGCACTAAGAGTTGCCAGGTGGGCACCGGAATGTGGAATAAGCAGAAGATACTGGATGGATGGATATTTGGCAATTTTACAGCGCAAGCCCGAGCCTGGTCCGAGCAACATGAGGTTCGGGCCAAGATATTCAGCTCTTTATGTTGTTTTCATATTGACATATTTGCTGATTCAACTAAGTGTTAACTATAAATAGTCGAAAAATATAAAAATCTTTAAGGAAAATTCCTTAAAGGAAACCTTGCATTTGCTGTGTGCCAACGTCCAAGATCGCCCAAGAAAAGCCTGCTGTAGCTCCCTCACTTTCACAGATCCTAGCTTTTCTTGCCATTATTCCCTAAACAATATATTAGAACATCTTCATTGTTATTATTAGTATTATTATTATGAATTCTAACTAATCCAGACATGACTTTAGGTAACAGGATGATGTACATGGGTTATATGCAAGTACTAGATCTTGTAGATTTGGGACCTGTGGGTTTTCTGGTAACTGCAGGGATTGGTTCCAAAAGGCTCGATTATAGCGGGTTAAATGTGGTATTTAAATTGGTCACGTTATAGTGTTAAATGTGCCCATTAGAACAAGCTCGTTTTTCTTGAACAGTTGTCATAGATTGGGAATGTTTGAACAGCAGGTGGCGTAGTTCAGTCTGTTATTTATTTATTTTCTGTGAATTATTGTTTGAATCGGATTTCAGGGCTCCTGATGTTGAGAAGTTTGCGCGTGTTTGCAAATAATAATTGTTAGGTCTCGGCTATAAAACTGCTCCATATCTAATACTCATCAGTGACTGGGTTTACATGCAGGCCAATATCTGTTTCATAACTGGATCAATAGTTTGATCAGAACAGAAAGCATTCATGTATAAACTCAGTCGAACGAGATCAAGCTGGATGATGATCTGCTTGGTTTTAAGGAAGCCTTTAAATATTAAAACAAAAGGAAGCATATTAGCCGTGCGAATATTTGGATTAGGGAACAGAACGAATCGCTAATTTCACCTTCAGTTACTTTTAAGAAACAAAAGATTTGAGAGAGATATTGCAAATCTGATTGCTCCAATTGATTTCTGATCTTTTTGATTTGCTACATGGAAAAACTTGCCCTTGATCCAAAAATGGCGGGTTTAAAGACGGCGTTTGTTTCTGAAATACAAGGCTGTCCTGTGTCTGTTGACTCCCCTGTATAGTAAAAAAAAATATTTGACTTTAAATAGCAAAAAAAGAAAGGAAAGTCAATATGTGGAGGCCAGTGTTGACCAATTAATGGGAAACTTTAATAGGGAAAGGTAACGAAATTATTATTTACCATTTAAAAGCAAAGCATTCGATGACCTTTAATATTACATTGTAGTCCAAGTGAAATTCCCTGATTGTGGCCATTTAATATTTAATATCTTGAGATTTTAATTCCTCAGTATTGCTGGTCCTGTTTGGAAATAACAGTCCGGACTGTATATAATTCCTAAAAAAAAATCCCATGTGATATGAGCATTTTGAGTCCCAGCCCCCCCCCCCCTCCTATGAGACGGAATCACGTCCCGTGACTCAGACCGATTAAAGCAAGAGAACGGGCAGAACATACGGTAAACTTTCCTCACTGAGCATCACAGCTGAGCATCATCAGAGAAGCAGCGAGGATGATGAAGAAAGCGGCGCTACAACAAGGTACAGCATTTAGATCAAAGCCCTGCACCTGTCGTTACAGGACCTCTATGACCTCTATGACCTATTTCCCTCACATTTTAGGATGGGAAAAACGACTTAATGCTCTCTTTTCCTCACTTATAAGCTAGACTGCACACATTATGTGTTGGTCGCGCATGCTTATTTTGGGGCGCCAATGCTGCGATGACCTGTTTTGTAAAGTTTCACGTATTTAATCGTGTTTAGTTTTTCTCTTGTTTGCCGCTTTTAACCCGAAATGAAATAGTATGTATTTAATACTTGTAATATTTATTATTAAGTGTTTTCATCAGGTCTTATCTTGATTGCGGACTCGGAGGATTTCATTACCTTTTTAATTCAAAATCTTCTTTTCAAAGAAACTGTATTTATTTATTTTTTTATGTGCCGCTCAGTGGGACTGTGGTAGCCTGGCGCTTAAGGTACCACCAAAGGTAAATCCCCACCTCTGTCAAGCTGCCACAGTTGGGTCCTTGAGCAAGACCCTTAACTCACAATTGCTTGGACTTTAAGACTGTATCAGTTGTAAGTCGCTCTGGATAAGGTCGTCTGCTAAATGCTGTAAATGTAAAGAAGTACAGTCGATTCCGGTTAATGGGACCACATCGGGATGCGATCGTTTTGGTCCTAATAACCGGCTGGTCCGATTAAAC
>JAVSBV010004776.1:0-12838 GCA_033117975.1 Parotocinclus spilosoma
AATATCACATGGTCATAAGTATTCAGACCCTTTGCTCAGTATTTAGTAGAAGCTCCCTTTTGAGCTAGTACAGCCATAAGTCTTTTTGGGAATGATGCAACAAGTTTTTCACACCTTGATGGGGGGATTCTATCCAATTCTTCCTTGCAGATTCTCTCTAGTTTCCTCAGGATGGATGGTGGACGTTGGTAGACGGCCATTTTCAGGTCTCTCCAGAGATGTTCAATTGGGTTTAGGTCAGTGTCTGGCTGAGCCAGTCAAGAATGGTCGCAGAGTTGTTACGAAGCCACTCCTTTATTATTTCAGCTTTGTGCTTAGGGTCACTGTCTTGTTGGAAGGTAAACCTTCAGCCCAGCCTGAGGTCCTGAGCACTCTGGAAGAGGTTTTTTTCCAGGATATGTCTATATTTGGCCGCATTCATCTTTCCTTAAATTGCAACCTGTCCTGTCCCTGCATCTGAAAAACACCCCACAGCATGATGTTGCCACCACCATGTTTCACTGTTGGGATTATATAGGGCAGGTGATCCACATTCACCGCTTAGAATTAACGCCAAAAAGTTCAATCTTCATCTCATCAGACCAGAGAATTTTATTTTTCATAGTCTGGAAGTCTTTCATGTGTTTTTTTGCGAACTCGATGCAGGTTTTTATATGTCTTGTACTGAGGAAAGGCTTCTGTTGGGCCACTCTGCCATAAAGTCCCGGCTGGTGGAGGGCTGCAGTGATAGTTGACTTTGTGGAACTTTCTCCCATCTCCCTACTGCATCTATGGAGCTCAGTGGCTATGGAGCCACAGTGAACAGCCAACGATGTTCTCAACGCTCATTTACATTAACATGCACTGTGAGCTGTGAAATATTTTTATATACAGGTGTGAGCCTTTCCTTATCAAGTCCAATCACAGGACTTGATAAGGAAAGGCACACACATCAAACTAAACACAGCTGGACTCCAATGAAAGAGTAGAACCATCTCAAGAAGGATAAGAAGAAATGGACAGCTTGCGAGTTACATATGAGTTTCACAGCAAAGGGTCTGAATACTTAGGACCAAGTGATATTTCAGTTTTTCTTTTTTAATAAATTTACAAAAAATCTCTATATGTCTGTTTTTTTTTGTCAACATGGGATGCTTGGTGTACATTAATGAAAAATAAAATACCCTTGTTTTGGCTGCAATAAGGGGTCTGAATACTTTCCATATCCATTGCAATTCGCTCTGGATAAGTGCGTCTGCTAAATGCCGTAAATGTAAATGTTACTGGCTATGCCTATTGCAGGTGAGGACAGTTGTCCCATGCACCCTAACAGTGACTCCTACCCAGCATTCTGATAAACTCATTTAAGGTTCATGAATTACTGAAAATTTCAGCTCAGGAGTTCCCCAACAGCCCTGACAAGTTCTGGATGATTATGCTCTGCTCAGCAAGCAAAGTATTTTCGGTGCCTAGCTGCAGATGATTGACCTAAATTTGTATTATGTTATTTTTAAATGCGAATAAAATGGTAAATCTTTACACAGGCAAGGAAACAGCTGACAGAGGAGCAGGAAAGGAGGGTTGCAGATGTTTTAGTGTGTCTTTAAACGAGAAACATTCAGACTCAAAAAGCAATTTAAACAAAAAGGGATAAAAATGGAAATGCGCCAGGAGTTTTAGTCCTCCAGGAGCAGTCTAACTCACACAGCACTTTATCAGGGTGTCACTGGTAAAGGTGTTTATATAAAACAACTTGACCACAGATGCCCTGCAATGGTGCAAACTGGATTTGGATTGATTCACTCTGTCTGTGGCACAAACGCGTTGTACGAATGTAGTGAATTATTGCTTTGAGGCATTTGATAATATCTTTACACTGATGCAGCTGATCTAAAACCAGTCTTGGTAATGTCACATGACATTAATAAAGATCCCAGGAACCCCTAAACAAACAAGAAGAACCATTCATATATTAATATTTTGCTTGCCGGTATGCAAATATTGATACACATTAAATATCACATATGAAAGTCTGAAGATTTAATGTGGGTCAGCTGTGTCACACTGAATTCTGATAAGCATCATTAGGATCTTAATGTGCTGCATTTGGTTTGCTGATAGTTTGGTGGATTTATTTTTCAACTCGCATTTCAGTCCTCAAAAAAGGCAGACAGCAAATTTCAAATGCTTTCTTCTTTACTTTTAATTTACATTACAAAGGATTGGCATTCAAGAATCTACCTATTATACTTACACCCAAATATTAAGCCACTAGACAGCAGATGTGACTGATATGAGTGCATTATTAAAAGATAATAATAAAACAATTGAAAGATTCAAACATTGCTAACCATTAACAAGCATGGGGATGGCAGTAACCGTACAGTCGCAGCCGGCTCTCGGTCACTTGATGGATCATCGATCTCCACACATTTCTGTTCTTTCATCGATGTGATCCATGAAGTATTTCGGCAGGATAGTGGAGTAGTTTGCCATTGCTTTCTATCCCCCCCCCCCATTTATCCGGGCTTGGGACCAGCATGCAGTTACACGGCTGGGGTGTTTTGCATACACAAGTCAATGACAATTTGGAGACGCCAATTAACCTAACAACCATGTCTTTGAAATTTGGGAGGAAACTGGAGTACCTGGAGTAAACCCACGCAAATCATTTAATTTGTTGTTTATGCAACGGTATAATGACCCCATATAACATATTTCTCACGCAAAGAGGTCCTGGGTTCTGACATGGCTTCTTCCCCGTGTCCGTGTAAGTTTACTCTGGTTTCCTCCCATAATCGAAAGACATACATCTTAGGTTAATTGCTGTCTCTAAAAGTGCGACCCTTTCCAGGATCAAATGGGTAAGAAAGTGAATGACCAGACCCAGAAGTGCAAACTTGGATTTGTCACTATTAAATAATAATTGAAACTGATCTTCATTCGAAATTTACTGTATTTTCTAGCTGAATTATTTCTGTATTCTGTGTGGAGTCTGCATACCCCCCTGATTGCATGGGTTTACACCGGGTACTCCGGGTTTCTTCCTAAAGACATGCGTGTTGGGTTAATAGATCATGCTACACTGCCTTTGACTTGATTGTATATATGCGACTAATCTTAAAATGACAATATAGATGTATTGTGTGTCGTTGAAATGGTTGCTGATTCTGATCCAAATAAAAAAACAAGCTGGTCCTATTCTGATAAAGAGACTGAGAAAAAATATATATTTCCACTATGCCATTGGTAAAATAATGGTATATATAATCTACTCTACAGACATTGTGACGAGTAGGTTTGAAAGTCAGTGGACTTCACTCTGAGCATCTTCTATCTGCAGTACATATGTATTGTTTGTGGTAATGGTTTGTCAGATTGGTGTATATTATCTAGGGTTAGGGTTTTTCCACTTTAATGTAAATTTAATTAAGAAGTTTAGAAAATACATGTTGACATAGATTATGTGACTAGCATATACAGTGCATTATAGATACACAGACATAAATATTCTTGGCTGTTAGAGTTGATTTAGATTATTTTTAATGTTTCATTTGCTTTTTCATTTGCACTGTTTGAATGACATACAATACATTACCAAGTTGTCTCACTGAACAGTGATCTTCCTAATGTCCCTGATGATTCAATACGGCTGACAGTATTTCTGTTAATGTGTTACTGCTCAAAGTGAACTTGTCTACCATGACTGCGCAGCAAGGAGCATCCGTAATTACTTCCTAATTTCTATATTTTCAAATGGTTATCAGACTTTCTCACTCACTCACACAACCCAATCCACCCCGTATGCCAATGTCTTCATCTCAATCATGACTCAAGGCACTTTTTTAGGCTGTGGTTAGACTTTCCTGTGTGTTGAGTATCAGCTCCTTGTCAGATGCAAAACAGATGTAGAAGTTAATGTGCAAACACTCTGCTACAGTGTTTTACAGCTGATACCCCATCATCATTCTAATGCCAAGGACAGGTGCAAATAGTCCTTATTTACTCTGATACATCTGCAGTGAGTCGACGTTCAAATGTCAAAAGCTTCTTTCAGACCCCTCATTAAAAATGCTATAAGATTTACTTTGGTTTTTAAGTGGGTGACCGAGATAAATGCTGGGCTCTCTGTATTTGTTGTGCCACATGTCTCAGGCTACTCACAGAATGGGCAAATTACTTAGTGTGTACTTTTGAAGCCCAATTTATCTATGGATTAGTCACATAATAAACACTTATTGTAAAATTAAATTGCTCTGTCACTTAAAAAAATAACTGATAATACAAGTCCAGCCAACCGGTATCCAACCTTGCATTATCTTCCACTTAATCCACATGAAGTCACGGGCCGGGCCGGTGCTTTGACCGCAAGGGCATAAACAACCCCAGACAAGGCGCAAATCCATTGTAGGTCAAACACAGTCACAAAGGGCCAGTTTGGAGACACCAATTAACCTAACACACATGTAATTGGACTGTGAGTATTAACCGGAGTACCCAAAGTAAACCCAGGCAGACACGGGGGAAACATGCAGACTCCTCACAGAAAGGACCCAGGCCGCTTCCCCCTGGGAGTGAACCCAGGACCTTCTTGCTGTGAGGCAGCGGTCCCATCGTGTTGCAAACAGATTTGGTCCATTTATTCTAATTTGTTTCACAGAGCAAATATCTACATAAACTTTTTTAGTGGTAGCCACATGCAGCCACAATTAATAGGGACTGATCACTAAGGTTTCTTAGAGCTTGTTTTTAGGATTTAATAACTTAAGACACATTTAATTTAATTCATATGTTGTAAATTATTTTATGATAATATTAGGGATGTTTTTGTCCTCATGCTGACATTAAGTAGTAGGAAATTCATAGTAAATCAATCAAAATGTGGATATGGAGCCCATTATAAGATTTGGGCCAGGCTGACTATATAAATTATCCCATGACACTTCATTAAAAAGGCACACGCTCTCACAAGTGGTATTAAATTCAATCTTTTTGAAATAATAGCATAGGTGGGTCGTAGTGAAACCCAATATTACAGTATGTACCATTTTATTGCTCAGACTCTCCGGATTATGACCAGTAGATTATAAACCATTTTGCCTTTTATTTTATTATAACATTATGATATTTTCATAAATGACAAGAAGTTAACACATCTGCAGGATACCTAAATCTGATTGCTTTCCACAAATGTATTGTACCATTATTGTTTATGTTCTGGATATCACATATGGGGTGGAGGTGTTTTCGTATTGCAACCTCTAAACATTTCAATAGCTAATAGGAAAGGGATTCTTTATGCTCCCCATTTTTCCTCTCCTCTTCCCTAGTTTGGAAATATGATTTGGTCATTTTGTCTTATCTGTATTGTGATGTATGTTTCAGACAGTAACTTGGAGGGATGGAGGGATGAATGGAGGTAAAATCTCACCAGACTATCATGGCTTCTATTTAGGTTTTTTTGAGCATTTCCACTTAACGCAATTTTTGTAAAGTGGAAGTAATAAGAAGAAAACATTTATTAATGTTATTATTGCTGTATTTTGCATTGTGATTGTCAATTATTTTTATTTTCAAAAGACCAGCCAGCTGTGTAGAGGAGTTCACGGCTGTTTAGTAATGAGAATAACATTATGGCAGGCTTGAAGAGTCACAGAATTTGTCTGGAATTGTTTACACTCGACACTGATTAAGGCTTAACGCGATAATTAATTGCAGTCCCTTTGGCTTGGAAGTAAGAGCCAGCTGCTGGAAACAGCAATTCTTGAGAACCAGGGTTTGAGCCCCTAGGCTTGTAACATGAAGGTCAGGTGGTGTGTTTAGCGGTTCTTGTGATGGACTGCCGTCCCATCCAGGGAGCACTTTTGCCTGCAACCACTAAATTCTGGGATAGGTTCCAGACCACCTCTATAGTCATCAGGGGAAAACAGGGATAACAATGGAAAATTTTTACGTTTTTCAATATATTGTAGTATATTTTGCAGCATATTGACTTATGTCTTTCTACCCATTATTACCTCAGGTTTTGTCTGCATATTAAGAATAATTAAAAACAAAACACAGCACACAGGCAAAAATTAATTAGTTGTATTATTTTTCCTCATTATCCCAAAAGACTGAATATCCTCAAATTTAAGCTTTCTGGCAAATGTCAATCAAGTCTCTGGATCAACAAGCAGCTTTAGCAGCTAAATGCATAAAGTAAAATATGTTTGTTTGCACATATTAAAACACACAGTGTTACACACACAGTGAACCTAAAGTAAAAGTTTCTGAAAAAGCACGTAAATGTTGTATTATTGGACAGAAATGTAATGGAGTGTAACTAATTAGTCAATAAAGCAAGTTTAATGGCTATTGCTAAACAATCAGATGAATTAAAATTTACTCTAATTTACAGAGGAACGTCATTAATTGTATTTTGGAAAATATGTGAAGTCTATAATTACTGCAAGGTTGTGCGATCTGCAAATTAATATATAGATTGGCAAACATACGATGAACAAACAATTTTCCCTGATGGTAGCTCAACTCCAAATGATCAAATGGTGCAATGGTGGTGCAGTGGTTACGTAGTTAGCTCATGGTCATTTCTGGTTCGATTTCCAGCCTGTACTGTGTCTGCGTGTAGTTTCCATGTTCTCCCCAAGTGCACATACGCTTCCTCCGACTTTCTTAATATGTGTTAGGCCAACTGGTGCGTTAAACGTGCCCCAGTGGGGGTATGTTTGTACATGTGAAATTCAATGCACTGGCTCTAGAGTAGGTTTTGACCCTGCATCCCATGCTGCTGGTAATGCCCCAGCGTCCCGCAATTGAATTAAGAAGAAATGGAAATAAATGCATCAAAATCCTCATATGTCTGTTGACTTCTGAAATAACTATATTTATTCGGATGTGTCATAGAGTGAAACAAAACTAGAAAAACTAAAGGACTAGATTTCCAATGCAGGGTTTTGCATATGCTGTCATACCTCCATGCAGGATTGGTCCCCATGAGAGGCAAAATTACATGAATGTTTGGTTGCCTTGTACAAAACAGCAATGTTTTTCCTGCCATGTACTTAAATTTATTTCCAGATGACTTATAACATCTAATAAACAGACTGTGGTGGCATAGTAGTTGAAGCATTGGACTGGGGAACAGAGGATCCAGGATTCAAATCCCACCTCTGCCAAACTACCACTGCTGGGTCCTTCAGCAAGGTCCTTAACCCACAAGAGTGCATAAGTTGTAAGTCACTTTGGATAACAGGTTCTGCAATATTAGCAAATGAAGAATATAATGCTATGTTAATAGTTGTTATACTCTAATTTTGAGTAATAATGATGAGTACAGTAAAAAGACTGCATAACAGAAAGACACGTAAGCTTGGAGATGAACGCAAACGGCACTCAAACTGACGCAGTACTTCGAGTGATGTAGTAACTGAGGAGCCATGAAATTGTCATAGACTACAGCATATAGTATGCCAGACATTACTTTGTGGTGTGCTTAATCAGATCAATGGGAAATAATATCCAGCTAGAAGGCAAACAACTCATAAAAAAAGGCTGATTTGAGTGGCATCAATTCATTTCACTTCCTCATACACCAAAACCTGATCATGGTCACAGATGCTCAGCTGGAGGCACAGGGTGCAAAGCAGGAGCGACCCTAGCCAGGCCACCATAATCCATCATAATAGGGCATGTACCCTCACTCTCACATAGGCCACTTTAGAAACAATCTATTAAATTAATGCACATGTCCATGAAATATGGGTGGAAACCGATACCCAAAGTAAACCCAGGCAGACACAAGGAAGACATGCAAACTCCACCCAGGCAGAGTCCAAGGCTGAAACCCCACGAAACACTGTGCCACCCCTGTGCTACCAACAGCTGCCCCTCCGACAAGAATTTGACGGGTTCTATTACATTAAAAGCTCAGAGTCCTTAATATCTAAACAAAACTAAAAAAAAAATGTAGTTCTTAGAAAGCAGGGTATAGGAACTTTCACTTCTACTTCAGAGTAGATTTTTCTCTCCATGCATAGGATCCCTGAAAAAGGTAAGTATACAGTGATTGGTAGAGGCATAGTCACACAAATACATGTGATAAAATGTGATTAGTCCAGGTGCAAGTGCTTTGTTGAGAGCAACTGTCATTTTTAAATATACTTGGACACTGATAGCCATATAACCAACATGTCTTCACACTAAAAAATGCAGAAAAAACACAAATAGAAGGTAAATGAACAGACAGTGAAGTCCAGGCTTTACTGAGCCTCCATGCGACAGAGGAGGTATAAGTTTGAGCCATCTAAGCGAAATTCGGGTGACTTACGTCACTTTAGCGTCCCACACATTCTCACTATTGGTGTGAACGCAAACCAAAAACTGCTTTGTAATGAAAATCTGTAAACATGCTGTTTGCCACTTTGGGTGAAAGAGCTATGTTAGCAAGCTTTTTAGACTGCATACAACTACCCCAACCCCACACCCACCCACTCTCTGTGTTTACATAATTAGAAAGTTAATAATATTTACATAGCTCGAGAAGATGAGGAATGTGTTAACAGATATGCTAAAACCAGGAATTAATGGTGTGTTCCATAAGACAGGGAACATTAATCACCCTGATGGGTCAGATGATTCATGCAGCAGCAGAGGAGAGGTCTGACGCCAAAGCTTTGTTGCCTTCCATAATTGAGTTTAATTTTAATTATCCTGCTAGTCATTCAAATATGGATTCACTGAAAGCCTGAGGAAATGAACCATATGTTGCACAGCTAATTTACCTGTGTTTGGGTGAGTGTTTTTTCACAGTTCACCAGTGTGTAAATCTGTAAGTCATTTACTCATCAATTGGTAAATTGCACATGAGCGTGAAGTTGTTTCAAATTTACAATCTGCAAAAAGGAATGAGTACCTAACACAGTATAGACAGCACTTATGCATCAGTAGGGGGATGTGGCTACCCTTTGCTTAAGGAACGTAACTGTGAGCCAGAAGAGCCAGGTCTTACCAATGTCAATGTGCCTCTGTTGGACTCTTCAAGAGGTTCAATTCTTCAATTCAATCTAATCCAGTAATTGCTTGATGTTTAACTTAGAGTGTTGTATCAGTTCACAAAGCCCAGCGTGTAGCACAGCTGCCTCATACAAGAAGGTCCCGAGTTCAATCCCAGGGTGGGGCGACCTGGGGCCTTTCTGTGTGTATTCGTGGGTTTACTTTGGGTTCCTCCCACAGTCCAAAGACATGCATGCTAGGTTAATTTATTAGTCTAAATTGACATGATGGCCATTGATGCCGATAGCAATACAACATGATTGGCTGGATGATTGGCTGCCTTGCACCCTGTGCGCCCAGCTAAGCATCTGTGACCATGATCAAGTTTAGGTGTATAAGGAAGTGATATAATGAATTGACCCTTTTTCATGATGCAAACCAAACAAGCAAACTTTTGTAATTTTTGTAAAAAATTTTAATGTGCATTTCATTGGCTGTGTACTTGTACTCTGCACAGTCACAATAAAGTTTGGATACACATTTACAGCATTTAGCAGATGCCCTTATCCAGAGCAACTTACAACTTATACAGTCTTACAATTCAAGCAATTGTGGGTTAAGGGTCTTGCTCAAGGACCCAACTGTGGCAGCTTGACAGAGGTGGGATTTGAACCCATGATCAGGTTGAGAGTCCAGTACCTTAACTGCTAGTCTACCACAGTCCCAATACACAACCTCACTGCGTTTCTGACCTCTAAACTCAACCTCAGTTCTTGCCTCATTCTTCCAAGTGCCGTGTGTAGTGTTATAGTTCAATAATAATAATAATAATAATAATAATAATAATAATAATAATAATAATAATAGCATATCCTAGGGCTATCTATCTGTCTATCTATCTATTTTTTGGTTGTTGAGTAGGTGGGGCCGGTAGGTGTGGGGCCACAACTGAACCAGCTTGGGGGAGGGGGCAGCCTGCAAAAGGTTGAGAACCCTTGCTTATTACAAATCCAGTTAACACCCAACAAACTGTGGTACATTTTAACTGTACCAAAAAGATCTAGGTAAACTCCTCAAGACTGCAGCTCATTAAATTCTCTGAAGAGTTGTTTTTCTTCAGGAGTTGCAGTCCCAGAGAGCTCCAAGAACTCATACACAGCCCACTATTGTAGTTCAAGGACTATTTAACATTGCCCCACAGGCTCGGTCACTGCTACCTCCAATATATTCTGCATTACCACATTTCACAATGTTTGTTGTAGGTCAATTAACCTTGATTGTGTACTATGAAGCCGTTCAATAAATAATACCGAAAAACACCAAAGTGAATTTGGTTTCCTCTGAATAATAGGGATTTTGATCTAGCAAATCAATTAACCTAATAAGGGTTAAGTTTTTAAGGTCAATGCTATGGGGAATAATAATGTGCAAAAACAACATTCTCACAACACCCTTCAAGGGTGTATGAATAAAGAAATATACAAAAGATACACACATACACACACACACACACACACACTAACATACACACCATTACACCAATACACAGCTGGACAGTGCTGGTTCTATGGCTGTCTTTTAAAAGCAAACAAATGCCGTCAAACTAAAACATTTAAATACATAATATAATCTTTTTTTTTGTTCAGTGAAAGGTTGCAGTTTTATATGAATTACAATGTTTATAATACATTACACTGGAGTTTAAAAGCAAAAACGTGAATGTGTGTGGGGCTAAAAATATTCTTATCTACACAAGGGGGGATGGGGGTGCTGTACAAAAGTAAAGAGACCTGTGCTTTACAGCATTATGCATTAAGAATCTGACACAGAGCAGCAATTCTAAACTACTGCATTAATCAGAGAATAAAGTTTATCACTAAGACACTGAAGGTAGTGATGAACTGCTGAGACAAACAACACGCAAGGTGAGAAAAGATGGTCAGACGTGGCGAAAATTAAAAGTACGGACTGAACGGACAGGCAGTACAATGGGTCAATTGATGACTGACCAACAGATGCTAGGGGCTGACTCATGTAAAAAGTAGGGGACAGCCAAGAGGGGAGATAGGGGAAAAAGATAAGGGTAATGACGAAGTGGGTGAGGAATCTAGCCTGGATACAATGCCGAAAGGTGGCTTAAAGTGGAAACAGATGGAGAGGTTTCACCTCGTCATCATCCTCCATTCATTGAGCCCATCCCTCATCCAGCAACATGCTCCTACTGACACCTCCTGCAGCGACTATGCCCTCTTTGCCCAATGCAGCACAACAGCTCTCACATTATCTCCACAGCATCAGCAGCTTCAAGCTATTTACTGACCAGTGGTAAGACTTTGCAACAGAGAATCAGTTGCACCTCCTTTCGAGAAAGTACATTTCCTTGTTTAGCTCCACATATTGGGTTGGAGAAAAGGATCAAATTTTGGCCAATATTCACATCTCTGATGTTACATGCTTTTGAGTAGCATCTGATAATGAGAAACCTTAGTGTCAAAGAGTAATTTATTTCAGTGTAAATTTAACCTGTGGAAAAGCTTGGAGCATGGAGTCAAATAAATTCTCTTAATATCTATTCTATATTTCATTATCAATTTATCATACAAATCTAACACTATACAGCATCTACCCAGAACAAGAACTTCAGTCATTGGTGGTTCAGTCAGTAATCTTTCAGTAGTATCTCTATTTGCACTGAAGCTGTCAGTTTAATTACATTTTGTAATATGAAGACGGTAATCATATTGCTTTTAATTAACCAGCTAATGAGTAGTTATACTAATTTAAATACTACAGTGAATATTCACAGCCTTTCAGTTTCTTAACAGATACCATACTTTAAATGTCCAGTAACTTTTCTTGTCATTTTAAAGGAACCTTGAATATACGCTAAAGCCAAAAGAGTTAAGGTCAGTTCTTTGTGCAAGCTGGCACAAGTTCTCCATCAAAGGTGGCACAATATTTCTTATTAAACTTTCCTGTAGGACGGGACAGCAGAAAATTGATGAACTGACTTTTATGGGAGGTGAAAACATATGAAATACCCAGCCATACTGAGATTTACAGATGTGTTTAGTAAAACCCCTTCAACTCCCACTATTTGTCAAGGAAGGTTCCATGACTCAACATTACAAACATGTTAAAAGTAAGTGTGGCTGAAATAACAGAGATCACTAATTAGAATGAGTCTATATACTTTTATAGTGTGCATCACGGTTTTAAGCTTTTTGAGAGGACTATTCTTTATTCATATGATACAATCTGCTATGTATTTTTACATAGTCTTGACTGCCTAATTGTTGCCTTGGAAAAGAACAATTAAATATATTGTAATTAAATGCAACACAATTTTTTTACCTCCAATCTACTGGTGGCCTAAGAGTTTTGAACAATACTGTATACACAGTACATTATCCTTAGTGAAATGTAGCAAATGTTGCGAAAACAAGGAAAAACGGACACATAAATGGACACAATGAAGAAACTGAATCTGTAATTCGATTAATGTAAATACATAAATATACTGCTCACAAAAATCTTCAAAATTAGATATCCCTTAATGAAATATCCCCAAATTTTTGTGAGCAGTCTAAATCATTTAAAAATTAACAAACAAATGCTGCAAACATTAAAGGAATACCAACATATTCCACAATGGCTGCTGAAGAGGCTCTCAGGGCAGATAGATGTTTACTTTGCGAAAACGCAAAATGCTTTACTGGAGTCAACCAAATGTGATGTAACTGTGAAACATGAAGGAAGCATCATTTACATTTACGTTAAATTTACAGCATTTAGCAGACGTCCTTATCCAGAGCGACTTACAACTCATACAATCTTACAATCCAAGCAATTGTGGGTTAAGGGC
>JAVSBV010004786.1:0-12837 GCA_033117975.1 Parotocinclus spilosoma
GAAAGAGAGAGCGAGAGAGAGAGAGAAAGAGAGAGAGAGAGAGAGAGAGAGAGAGAGAGAGAGAGAGGGAGATTTGAAATAATTTGAAATGATCACTTCATAAAATATTTTATATTTCAATTTTTGAATTTTTTTTATTATTCATTTTGTTGATTATGTACATATATCATATATATTATGATTATTTATTTGTGATTGTATAGTTCTTTGTATGTTCTGCTATTTTTTTAATAAGGTTTGTTTTAAAAAAAAGGCTGATCAGTGACCCTTACCGATCTGTGCTATGCACTGGCGTCCTGTCCAGTGTAAGCTCACACCCGAATCCCTGTATTCTCTGTGTAATGTAGAGAAAAGAATCATAAGAAACAGTGTGTGATGAAATGAAGGTTTACTGAAGACCAAGAAACAAGGAAGGGAAGAAAAACCCAATTAAATTTGAATGTGTGCACTTTAAACATGCCATTTCATTGTCAAAGTCTTTCTTAAATCATTTCTCTTACTCCAGTGCTCCTGGAGCTTGAGGTGGCTAAGCAATGTTGACTCTCTATGGAGACTCCTCTTTGCCCCTGGGAGCAACTGTTTTTCTGACTAGTCCCAACTGATTATTTATCTACACTGTTACGCAGAATTAAGGAAAGCTTGAGAAGCATTTTTCACACTACCAAATTAGGACATGAGTATACTCTGAGCCAATTTAATGTTGTGATAAAATGTCTTTCTTGCTATTAAAGGTATAAGTGAGAAGATTATTAGCCTGCATCATTTCTTCGGGGGTTTAGGGGAAGAAGTGACGTCGTTGGTGACGGTACATACGTTATCATACGTAAGGGTTGCTAGTTCACGTAATGCCTGATTCCACACCTTAGAGTTCCCTGTGTCTGGGAACTGATGTGGAAAAGGGGGGAGTGGAACAGAGGAAGGGGAGGGTTATTATAAGAGAGGAGAGAGAGTGTGTGTAGGCAAGCAGTTGAGGAAGCCTGGACACTGCTGCCTGACTTTCAGAGTCAGTGTTTGTGTGTGCAACATCCTTTACTGCAACATCCTGTACTTGAGAAGAACGCAATAGCATTTACTCAACAAGAACACAGGTAAGGCAAGGTACCAACTTCTTCTCTTTGTATGTGTGTGATCTAGAAAGAAAAGTTCATTTGTGTAGAGATTATGCATAATTCTGTCTCATTATTGTCTATTATCTCTGTTTTTCTATGATGAACTTGTGGAGGGTTTGTGCAGTTCCTCTTACTTAACCAAAATGAATCAGCACCAAAGGCAATACCTGAATATTTTGTTTGTTTTAATCAGTAATTGTGTTCACTTAGAAGACCATCTCATATTGTCTGGTTATTATTTAGAATTGTTCTTTAAACAAGTCAGTTTATGTTAGTCACCCTTTTCACATTTCACCTGTCGCCCAGCCATTCCCGAATTCATACACTGATACTACAATGTACTTAACATTACCCGGTACATTCTAGGTTTATTAGGCAGTTGCTTTTGTGTGGAAGAGCAACAGAAAGTATTAGCCAGGATTTGCTCTAAAATCATAATAATTTGTTCATAATTACACACATTGCAACTTGTGCAGTTTAACAAAAGTCTTCAGATATCTGTCTGATTTGTCTGGCGTAAATATATCCTTCTGAATGAAGTTCATTTACTTGAACTGTAGTATACATATTATAGCTACAACTGCTCAAAAACTCTACATCTGCTCTTTAGCAGTCTAATAGCCCGTGCTGGTCTGAGCTTTTATCTGATGTCCCCTAATAACTGATGCTCCTTTGAAAAGTAATTTAGTTTCTTTAGTAGTTACTTCCAACAGGATTTCCAAGTGCTTTGAACAAACGATACATAATGCAAATGCACTCCTGGGAACCACTCAATTAACAGCATGCTAAAAACAAAATGTTGTGCATGCACTTTACATCAAGCAGCATTGGCTTTTAGCAGAAATATCATTACGATGGCATCAGCAGAGCATTTCTCTAGCTACATATTACCAACACAGAATTTCTTATTCAAAGTAAATGTCAGCTTTACTATGTAGGCTATTTAATATCCAGAAAGATCGGTCACCTGCTGTCACATTTAATGTGTGGCATTATATTTTGATGCCCTTACAATCCCAAAATTTTGTAATTAATGAAAATTGGTTAAGAATGTGAAACAAAATGGCATCAAAAAAGACCATTGGAATTAATTTAAAAATGTAATTTAACATCTGAACTGAGAAACATACAGGAGGGTAAACTTTCCTTTTGGCATACAGTACTGTGCTAAAGTCTAACACCACCATGAGGTTAGATATACCACTATTTTACCATGGTATAGTGACCATATACTACTTATTTCTCAGACTCTTTATTAGAATACAACCAGAATGTACATGAACTTTATATGCAATATCAAAAAGCTGAGAAAGAAACAGCTTCTATTGGCTACAGTGGCAAGTTTTTAGTGTGACCTCCCCTTACAGCGGATCAATGACAGCATCTGAAAACTTCATCTGAATGCCAAGTTCAGAGGAAGCTGGATCAGGAATGATCTTTTTGGAAGGGGAGTAGCCAAGAAACTACTTTTTGAGAAGGTGAACAGGGTGGGCTACAGCTCAAGATATGCTACAGCTCACAAAGATTGGAATAAAGACCATAGAAAAAGAGCATTATGGAGTAATGAATCCAAGTATGATTTTTTTTGTTCTTATGGTCATTATGCCATTGCTAAAACAATAAATCTAATGGTGGCCTAAGACTTTTGCACAGTACTGTATGTTAATATTTGACTGATCATTTGTCCTTGCTTTTGTCACACACACACACACACACACACACACACACACACACACACACACACACACACACACACACACACACACACACACACATTTATTCTCCCCTAGACACACTATAATTTATTCTCCATCAGAATGTTTTTTTTTTCTGAGAATACTGGGACAAGCCCTACATTTAGTGTCAGGCATTTCTTAAAAATCCTTGTTAAAACTTGTGTAATGTCTCTGCACAATATTCATGAAATTTAACCTCCATTACACACATTATCCTTTCATATTTCCTTCTACTAAGGTGTAGAAATATCAAGAATGACTTGTTCTGAAAACAACATGCAACCTGAATATTTATGTGATGTGAATTAAACAGTCGAGGTTTCAACGTTAATTTGCTCCGTGAGGAGTTCAGCTTCTTGTAGCAATTTTATAAACATGTTTTTTTTAAAGGTAATTGGGAATACTTTTAATCCCAGCCATTATTAAAAGAAAAGCGTATAGATTAGATGGTGTTTCACGCATAACTGGTTACCTCTGCTGGATAATTACTTCATGTAGTACAGGCGAATGTATTGAATCAGGTAATGTGTACACATTCTTTCCTTATTCCTGTTTATTCTGTCAATATCTACACTGTTTTCCATGACGACTTTCAGAAAAAAATGCAATAGCAAGTGAAAAAAATCGTACACATAAATGCCTCATAATGGAAAATAATGATATTAAGCCTTTGTGAGTTATGTATACTGCGATATGGTGTGCAGTACTGTGACTTCACAGCAAGAGGTTCCTGGGTTTGATCCCAGGTGGACCAAGCGATCAAGGTCCTTTCTGTGTGGCATCCTCCCTGACGTGTGTATGGGTTTATCCGGGTACTCCTGTTTCAAGCCGCATTCCAAAGACCTGCGTTAGGTTGAGTGTGTGTGTGCCCTTAGGTGGATTGGCAACCTGTCTAGGGTTGTTCCTGCCTTGTGCCCTAAGCTACTGGCTAGGCACCTCTTCTGTTTCCCTGACCAGGATTAAGCTGATAAGAAACTGAATGAATGAATGTATTCACTCTGTATTCAGTAATACATAAAGAATAAATATGTTTTTAGCAAGGGCAGCATGGTGGTGCAATATTTAGTGCCATTGCCTCACAGCTGCACTGAGATCTCCAGTTTGATTAGACATGGACTCTAGACATGGAAATGGCATGGTCTGCGCACTCCAGTTTGTGTGTTCCTACCCATGTGTGCATGGAGTTCCTGAATTTCCACATTCCAAGACATTCACATACAGTCTGCTTTGCCCCGGGGTGCAGTGAAAAATTCTGTTTTGCGGGTTGGGGTATGGTGAATATGGCTGGGGGCCACGAAAGAATTCTACACCTCTCTATATCTGGTCATGTCAGGTAGTTCCCCCACCACCCCGAATCAGAGTGGATCTGGATCATATCTAGACTTTGTGGTATGTTTTTGAGATCGGAGATCAAATCTAGCTCTGCTTGGGTTTTATGTGGCTATTTCAATACAAACTGCTTCCCATTTCAAATAGCCAAAACTATGACAGATGGAGTGGGTTTTCATTTTCTGTAAAAATGTATCCCTTGGCGGTTGCAATGTTGGTGACAGTTTGACTAAGGTTTCCACTCCGTTTTTAAGTGTTTCTGTCAATGGTCTCTCAAGCTGCTACAAATGACAACCTTTATAATAGAGTCCCTCCTTCATCTTGGGCTGGAGGGGATAACGCAAATTAGCTTTTTTTTTTTTCCAATGGGAAGAAAATCAGTGCCACCTACTTTAAGCCCTTGGGGCTATCTATCAGCGCATTTTCAATTAAGGTAACTGAGTGCACGCATCCGTTTCTGACTGAGAACTGTTATGACAATGAGAGGCTTGATGATCAGACTGTGATGCCGTTGCGAAGGGCAAAATGGAATTGCTGAACGTAGCAGAACAGGTGGGCGATCATTTGATATGCAATAAAAACAGAATAAACTGCATTTTGGCGTTAACTTCTCAGACAGAAAAACAATTTCGGACAAGAGAAACAGTGCAGACAGTGCTTGATAGCCCTCAAACGCAGGACGTACAGATGTACTTGTCTGCCTCAGTCTGAGACAAAAAGTGAGATCTGGAGTTAGATTGACTGTAACCTCATCTCGGGCTCTGAACGAAAATGGAACTGCCTATTTACTTTGGAGGTGATAACATCAGGTGGCCCCTCCATTGAGAGATTGTTTGCAGACTGCTCTAATCGGATTAAAATTGCCTTCAGTTCATCATTTCCCAGCTCTTCCCTCAAGGAACATGGCAAAGTTTTGGAATCAGAGCGTGTACAAATACTTCCGGCGCATCATTGTAACAGTGGTGCTTTTTAAGGTCTGAATAGTATCAGGTTCTGAGCATGTCTGAGCATGGGATCTATAATTAAGGCATTTTCATTGGGGTAGAATCCTGAAAGTCCTTAACCTACTTGGCTTTAACAGACATTTGGTAAAACATGGTGCAATATTTGTTACAAATATGTGTTAACGACTTCTAATTAAGAATACAGGACTACAACAATATGTTATTGGACTTTTGACTATTTGAGCGCTGTTCTTTTAATGATCCTTTATCTATTAAAGTGGTCTTACACTTCTTGCTTTTTATTTCCCTATTATCTCTGAAAACCCCCATTCAGTAAGAAATGATACTGTAGCTGAAGTGATAAAAAGAAGACTTTGCAGCAAGTAATTGTAGAAAATTAATTGCGCTGCATTAATGGTGAGATTTAATTGACTGGAAAATGCTTTTCTAATCTTTTTTCTTTCTGAATGGCCCCGACTGGCAAAATTCTCATATTACTGGACTGTGATTCCGTCTTTATTTCTGTTCAGTCATCAGAAAGTTTGAAAAGACAGTAACTTTTTATTATCTGGCTTCACTTCAGGGCAGGAGTTAAACTGTGGCTAGAGGTCGGCTCGCTAAGAGATGTGCGCCTATGTGTTTGTATGTGTTTTTGCCTTAATCTCATCGTGACTAATGTGTGCTGGCAGAATGAGTCAGTCAGAGTTGTACTCGCTTGCTGTCTCACTCTCTCTCTCCCGCTCCCTCATTTCCTCTTCATTATGCCATACATGCTAATTCAGGCATCAATTAAAGCCCATGATGAGTTTTGTTAATGAACTCTTGGAAAAAAACAGATGGTGAATATTTAATTTAGCCATCCATAACATGTACTAAGAAAGAGTACTCTTAACTACATTATAGTGCTTAACAATGGACAGACTGAGAACAAATCAGCCATAAAGATTTGGAGAAATCTAGCATGTTCTCATGTATACGGGCAGTTAGACTTGCTTTCGACCATTGCTGTTTTCCAGTTGATAAGGCTAAGCACAACTGGCCCAGATTAAAGAAATGTGTGCTGATCTAAAATAATCAAGCTGGGGAATTTGGAGGTCATGTCAACACCTTGAATACTTTCTCTAGTTAATTAAGCCATTACTGAACATTTTCTCAGTGTCAAAGTAACATTATATGTACCATATATATGTGCTTCCTGATTTATGATTATGATACATTTCCAATACAGGTAAACACCCATTGTCGATTTTGGTATCACAGACGTTAAACGGCACATGCCTGTATGAAAACAATACTTCGGACCTTGATTAAAACGTCTAAACTAGGTACAGTGGAGGAAATAATTTTTTGATCCCTTGGTGATTTTGTATGTTTGCCCACTTAAAGATATGAACAGTCTATAATTTTAAGGGTATGTTTATTTTAACAGTGTGAGATAGAATATTTAAAATCAAATCCAGAAAATTACATTGTATAAAATATCTAAATTTATTTACATTTTGCAGAGAGAAATAAGTATTTGATCCCCTAACAATCATTAAATGTTCTGGCTCCTGCAGACCAGTTAGACACTGCTAATCAACTTGTCATACCTGCATTTAAGACAGCTGTCTTTAATGCAGGTATGACAAGTCTGACTGATTAATTGAGTCTGTGGAAGGTGTCTTTTATAAAATACACCTGTCCACAGACTCAATTAATCAGTCAGACTCTAACCTCTCCAACATGGGCAAGATTAAAGAGCTTTCTAAGGATGTCGGAGACAAGATCATAGACCTGCACAAGGCAGGAATGGGCTACAAAACCATAAGTAAGATGCTGGGTCAGAAGGAGACAGCTGTTGATGCCATTGTAAAAAAATGGAAGAAAATTCAAAATGACCTTGATCTGGGGCTCCATGCAAAATCTCACATCGTGGGGGACCCTTGATTATTAGGAAGGTGAGAAATCAGCCTAAAACTACAAGGGGGAGGGGTATTTGTTAATGAGCTTAAGGCAGCTGGGACCACAGTCAACTAGAAAACCATTGGTAACACATTACACCATAATGGAATAAAATCCTGCAGTGCCCCCAAGGTCCCCCTGCTCAAGAAGGCACAGGTGCAGACCTGGATGATTCTGAGAGTGATTGGGAGAAGGTGTTGTGGTCAGATGAGACAAAAATTGAGTTATTTTAAATTAACTCAATTCGCTGTGTTTGACGGAAGAGAAATGTCCCAAAGATCACCGTCCCCACTGTCAAGCATAGAGGTGGATGGTGGATGTTTCTCTGCTAAGGGCACAACACTGCTTTACTGTATCAATGGGAGAAGGGATGAAGCCATGTACCGTAAAATCCTGAGTGACAGCCCCCTACCGTCTGCCAGGACATTAAAAATGGGTCATGGCTGGGTGTTCCAGCACGATAATTACCCAAAACATACAGCCAAGGCAACAAAAAAATGGCTCTAAATGAAGCACATTAAGGTCATGGAGCGGCCTAGCCAGTCTCCAGACCTTAATCCCATAGAAAACTTATGGAGGGAGCTGAAGGTCAGAGTTGCCAAGCGACAGCCTCAAAATCTAAATAGTTTAGAGATGATCTGCAAAGAGGAGTGGACCAAAATTCCTCCTGACATGTGTGCAAACCTCATCATCAACTACAAAAAACATCTGACTGCTGTGCTTGCCAACAAGGGGTTTGCCAACCAAGTATTAAGTCTTGTTTGCTAGAGGGATCAAATACTTATTTCTCTCTACCAAAGGCGAATAAAATTAGATATTTTATACAATGTATTTTTTTTTTCTTTTAGATATTCTATCTCACACTGTTAAAATAAACCTACCCTTAAAAGTATAGACTGTTCATATCTTTGTAAGTGTGCAAACTTACAAAATCAAATAATTACTTCCTCCACTGTATATTTGGAACAATACATGTTCACTAAGCATAATTCAGCCAGCTAACACAGTTTCTTTTTACAAAGGAGCTCACACATGTCCCAGCCAAGGTAAAACTGTTGCATGCAGTGCATTTATAACTGACGGAAATCCTC
This sequence comes from Parotocinclus spilosoma, assembly GCA_033117975.1. NCBI lineage: Eukaryota > Metazoa > Chordata > Actinopteri > Siluriformes > Loricariidae > Parotocinclus > Parotocinclus spilosoma. The sequence continues at coordinate 8,154 of JAVSBV010004786.1, forward strand.
CCATATTCATATTCATTAGTGATGATAAAAGATGTCCCACCAGATGCACTGCCTTATGGAACTTTGAGTCTCTCTAAATTTTTTGCTTTTCTATGTATTAAGGGTATCGCACAAAGATGATGCACGTCAAAGGAAAATGACGAGTGTGAAAAAAAGCTCATGCTCTCATGCTTTAAGAAACTGTTACCGTTATTAGATCTGCTTTTTGATTAGAGATCACTCAAACCTTTTCCCTCGGAAAACACAATTATTGCTAGCCATGTCCTGTGAAATCTTTATTATGCATATATTGTTTTTTTTTCATAAAAAAAAATATACTAAGGGTGTTTATGGGATTTTTTTCTTTAGTAGCACTGAATATATATATATACACCCTACAGCACCAGCCCAGGAATTATTTGGGTAGTGGATTATTCTCAGCACTGCAGTGACACAGTCATGATGGTGGTGTGGTAATGTGTGTTGTACTGGTATGAGTGGCTCAAACACAGCAGTGCTGCTGGATTTTTTTTTAAACACCTCAGTGTCACTGCTGGACTGCATCCAGGTATCAGCTTGAGAACATGGGGGATTTGAGGACAACTAACACAAACTGTGCAACAACAGAGTAACTGCTGGCTTTACATCTGAAAAATGGAGCACTAAGATAGATATGCCTAATAGAGGTGTTTAATATACGGTGTTTAAATCCAGCAGCACAAACTAACACACTAACAACACATCAGTGTCACTGCAGTACTGAGAATGATCCACCACCCAAATAGTGCCTGTTCTGTGCTGGTCCTGAGCATTAAAGAGTAAAGAGGAAAAAAAAGGATATAGAGAAACAGATTGACTATAATCTGTAATTGTAGAACTACAAAATGATTATATATAGTAAATGGAACTGATGGGGTGTAGAAACAAGGATGTGGTAATAATAAAGCCATGTAAATTGCTTTGAACAATATTTTTATCTTTATATCTTTATATTTTTATCCGTGATTTTATGCATCGAAAATTCACTAAACCTAAACCTCAAACCTCAAATTCCAATTAAACTAGCTATACAATTCAGTTTAAAATCACCAAACTTGTTAAAGGACAGATACTGAAGCAACAGAAAGAAATTACGGCAGAGATAATTACCTTCGTGAACTTAGATAGGCGTGTAGCTTAAATAATTTCATTCGAAATCAATTTCGCGCTGCTCCCTTCACTGAGCGCATTGCAGAGACTGTGATAAAATCAATAAGAACGAGATCGGAGTGTTTTTTTTTCTTTTATTTTCCTGATTGGACAGCTCTGTCAACATTCGCTTATGATGATGCTCTTAATCTCAATTGTTTGCATTGTTCTGAACCCGTGAAAGAGATGAAGAAGTTTGGGAAGACAAACATCCCGTATCAAATCTGAAAATTGCCCCTCTAATTTGGCAATACAGCGTCTGAGAATAGCACAGCGGCTCAAATATCTAAGTGCTGGTGTCTTTTCCAGAATGTTAAAATCTAAGCACCAATAAGTTGGTGTTGAGCCCTTGAGCAAGGCTCTTATCTGTTGATTGTAAGTTGCTATGTTTTATGTCAGAAATATCTTGCACTGGCCCCAAATGGCTAGGGACCCACCACCAGATGGCCAATCAACCACTTAGTGCTTATGAAAAGAACCCCACTGGTAAAGACACTAACACAGTGGCCAAAAGCTGTAGTTCAGAGTTCAGGTTCAGTTTTAACATCAAACTGTAATGTCTCACTGTTTTGTCCTTGAGCATGCCACTTCACTTGTCGTAAATGCCTCAGGCTACATTTGGCATCTGTGTATGGTTCCTGGCTAGGAACCAGGAATGAATTGGTAGCAGTGAAACACCAGATGACCGAATGGATATTGTTGGAATGGTGGTGGAAACCGGAGTATTAGGAAAAACTCCATGCACACACACAGGGAGAACAACCTAGACCAGGAATTTAACTGGTGATCTCCAGAGATGTGCTAGCTACTTGTTCCCCGTGCCAGAATGTAGTCAAGTTAAGTCTAGTGAAGTCAAATTTATTTATATAGCGCCTTTTTTACAATGGAGCATTGTCTCAAAAGCAGCTTTACAATATTATCTTAAAAGGCCAATCCCAAACTGAGCAAGCCTAAGGCGACAGTGGTAAGGAAAAACTCCCTGTATATAGAAGGAAGAAACCTTGGGAGGACTTAGACTCAAAAAAGGTGGCCTAGATGTTAATTGAAAAGATGTTTATTTATTTAATTTAGACGTTTATGATGTATTGTAAATGCTGTACTGTTGAGAGACTTGGCTTGGAGAGGCTGCTCTCGCATATTGACTCAAACAAATGTCCATGATCAATTCTCATAAGAACTAGATGAATGAATGGATATTGTAGGAAAGCTTCCACTAGAGCTGTTCGGGCTATAAACCTCTGGACGGAAACCCCACGGCGGCTCCCACTAGAGTGGTAGGATGGTGCCAAGGTCGGATTTCAGTAGAACTGTTCCCAGTACATGCCTTTAAACACCCAGGGCAGCTCCCATGAGAGAAAAGTTGTATCCCTCGAGTTGAAGAACCCAAAGCAGTCATAGGATCTACTGAAGTTATTATATCTAAAAGTTGACTTGGGAAAGTCTGGGAAGCCTCCAGTGGGTCAAGGATGGAGAAATCTTGGCTGACCCACCATGACGGTCTCCAGAAAAAGCAGCTGGACACTAAGACATAAAAACACTTGGATGCTTTTAAGAAATCCAAAAATGTATTCAAAATTAAAATATACTGCTCACAAAAATCAGGAGATACTTCAAAATCAAATATCCTTTAATGAAATATCCCCTAATTTTTGTGAGCAGTGTATGCAGTGTTTTGTGTTACAGTTTATCGAGAGTTTACATTAATACTGTTATTTACCAAAACATGAAATTGGATTGTACTGTATAATCCTCATACAATTCTGCCTCTGATATTGGTCCAACGACCAGGTTTAACGACCTCATTATGTTCTGTGAAACAAGTCATGACCAAAATGGTTGTTGACTGGACATAAAACGGCATGTAATGGAAATATAAATGGTATTTTCAGAAGGAAACCACATGCAAACAATATGTAAATGTACCTCTGAGGACACGGGTGATTGAAACGACTGATACTTTTGTTGACTGAAAACAAAAATGCATTGATAGACAGTATCATGGTCAGGAAGAAAGATCAGTTAAATAAAACAGAATCAATGAGTGAATGTGAACTAGTTTACAGATAGAGTTATAGTTTAGAGGGAATATATAGGTAGTGAGGGAACAAACAAATTGTACTACTTACAATAGAACAGACAGAAACAAATTCAAAGCCTGTTACAAATAAATAGCAGAATGTCATCCAAACAAACACGAGTAACTTGCTCAAACTAGTCCAAACGTGAGCTAATGAGCGAGCACAAACACACGACTGGTAAGATAGTTACTAGTACATACTCTTAACAGCACAGGTTTCTTAATCCTCAGACCAGACTCTTTATTACGTATTATTAAGTATTTTCCTATGGGAGAAATTTGCTCAGTAGTCCTCGGTAAAACCCACACTGTATAAGGCATTATATGCATTCATAGACTTATTTGTACAGGCGCTTCCTGATTGAAAATGCTGATATGTTGTGACAAATACATAAGGAGTTAAATGTATAATGAACCGATGAGATTAAAATCTATACCGTATCATAGCAGAGCCTATTACACATTCCATTAGCACTTCCATTAACCCACAGCCAGCCAAAATCATTATCATAAAGCTTATTTTATAATGAAGTGTTGAAAAAGACGTTTACTAAGTAATGGATTTAAAGTCAAAAGTAAAAGTAAAAACACTCTTAGCACTAGCTGTTAATGCTAACTGCTTAGCTTGAAAGCCAATAGGATTTAGTCCTTTCAATTGGCTGTCATTACTAACCATTTTAGGACCCACTGGGGACTTATTTGCACTAACAATATAGTAATTTGGATGTAAAAATAAAGAAAAAACATGATAAACAGCATAGATCTGCACTTAGCAAAGGCTGAATGGGAATGGGAAACACTTTGCACTAAATAATTAATTGTGCACCATAAGTCGTGAATCCAGTTTTAGCTAAAATGAGTTTAAGCAGCATTCTGAGTACTGAGCAAATGACAAATACTGAACAAAAACCGTGACAAATATTTCTAGTCAAAATGCTTGAGGATCTGGAATTGATGGGTTCTGAGGTGGTTAAGAACTGAGGTACCACTAAATATATATAAAATGGTATGATCAAAAAAGTATGGTAGCTTTCTAGTGGACCAGGACATTTCTGATAGAGGTCCTTCATCAGCTGTTCTGCAAAGTGCTCCTGAATATGTGGAAGGAGGAACCAGTTTTTGTTTGAAGATGTTGATGTTTTTCTTTGAATTTTCTATTATGTTTGCTGCTATAGCAACAGATACAGACATGCAAACAGATACATTGTTGATTGAATGTCTGTTAATATACAGGGTCAAAAGACAAAGGACACACTTTTATTTTAAAAACAAAAGGGAAAATTCGAATACCTCAGCTAGTAATGGGTGAGGGGGCCTTTTAGTTATGTAACATATTAAAAGTTTATTAAAACTTTATTGTGCAATTTACACGTATAGCGAACGTACAAACAAGAACTACTGTTACTTACAAACTTTGTTCATTGAAAAATACATTTGCAA